>CAWUFW010029212.1:0-19563 GCA_963921515.1 Calotriton arnoldi | reverse complement strand
GTACTTCGTTCAGTTACGTATTGCTGCCTAAACCCTAAAACACTCCCCCAGCATGACCCCTACACTACCCAAACACCACTGCACTGCCCTAAACCCTAAAACACTCCCCCAGCACGACCCCCTATACTACCCAAACACCAATGCACTACCCTAAACCCTGAAACACCACCCCGCACCCCCTACACTACACCAAACACTGCTGCACTACCCTAAACCCTAAAACACTACCCCCAGCACGACCCCCTACGCTACACGAACACCACTCCACTACCCTAAACCCTGAAACACTACCCCCAGCACGACCCCCTACACTGCCCAAACACTACTGCACTACCCTAAACCCTAAACACACCCCAGCAGTACCCCCTACACTGCCCAAACACCACTGCACTAACCTAAACCCTGAAACACCACCCCCAGCACGACCCCCTACACTGCCCGAACACCACTGCTCTGCCCTAAACCCTAAAACACTACCCCCAGCACGAACCCCTACACTGCCCGAACACCACTGCTCTGCCCTAAACCCTAAAACACTACCCCCAGCACGAACCCCTACACTGCCCGAACACCACTGCTCTGCCCTAAACCCTAAAACACCACCCCCAGCACGACCCCCTACACTGCCCAAACACCACTGCACTGCCCAAAACCCTGAAACACTACCCCCAGCACGACCCCCTACACTGCCCAAACACCACTGCACTGCCCTAAACCCTGAAACACTACCCCCAGCACGAACCCCTACACTGCCCGAACACCACTGCTCTGCCCTAAAGCCTAAAACACTACCCCCAGCACGAACCCCTACACTGCCCGAACACCACTGCTCTGCCCTAAACCCTAAAACACCACCCCCAGCAGGACCCCCTACACTGCCCAAACACCACTGCACTGCCCTAAACCCTGAAACACCAGCCCCAGCACGACCCCCTACACTGCCCGAACACCACTGCACTGCCCTAAACCCTGAAACACCAGCCCCAGCATGACTCCCTACACTGCCCGAACACCACTGCACTGCCTTAAACCCTGAAACACCAGCCCCAGCACAACCACCTACACTGCCCGAACACCACTGCACTACCCTAAACCCTGAAACACTAGCCGCAGCCAGACCCCCTACACTACCCGAACACCACTGCACTGCCCTAAACCCTGAAACACCACCCCCAGCAAGACCCCCTACACTGCCCGAACACCACTGCACTGCCCTAAACCCTGAAACACCACCCCCAGCACGACCCCCTACACTGCCCGAACACCACTGCTCTGTCCTAAACCCTGAAACACCACCCCCAGCACGATCCCCTACACTGCCCGAACACCACTGCACTGCCCTAAACCCTGAAACACCACCCCCAGCACGACCCCCTACACTGCCCGAACACCACTGCACTGCCCTAAACCCTGAAACACCACCCCCAGCAAGACACCCTACACTGCCCGAACACCACTGCACTGCCCTAAACCCTGAAACACCACCCCCTGCACGACCCCCTACACTGCCCGAACACCACTGCACTGCCCTAAACCCTGAAACACCACCCCTGCACGACCCCCTACGCTGCCCGAACACCACTGCACTGCCCTAAACCCTGAAACACCACCACCAGCACGACCCCCTACACTGCCCGAACACCACTGCACTGCCCTAAACCCTAAACACCACCCCCAGCACGACCCCCTACTCTGCCCGAACACCACTGCTCTGCCCTAAACCCTAAAACACTACCCCCAGCACGAACCCCTACACTGCCCGAACACCACTGCTCTGCCCTAAACCCTAAAACACCACCCCCAGCACGTCCCCCTACACTGCCCGAACACCACTGCACTGCCCAAAACCCTGAAACACTACCCCCAGCACGACCCCCTACACTGCCCGAACACCACTGCACTGCCCTAAACCCTGAAACACCAACCCCAGCACGACCCCCTACACTGCCCGAACACCACTGCACTGCCCTAAACCCTGAAACACCACCCCCAGCACGACCCCCTACACTGCCCGAACACCACTGCACTGCCCTAAACCCTGAAACACCAGCCCCAGCACGACCCCCTACACTGCCCGAACACCACTGCACTGCCCTAAACCCTGAAACACCACCCCCAGCACGACCCCCTACACTGCCCGAACACCACTGCACTGCCCTAAACCCTGAAACACCAGCCCCAGCACGACCCCCTACACTGCCCGAACACCACTGCACTGCCCTAAACCCTGAAACAACACCCCCAGCAAGACCCCCTACACTGCCCGAACACCACTGCACTGCCCTAAACCCTGAAACACCACCCCCAGCACGACCCCCTACACTGCCCGAACACCAATGCACTGCCCTAAACCCTGAAACACCACCCCCAGCACGACCCCCTACACTGCCCGAACACCACTGCACTGCCCTAAACCCTGAAACACCACCCCAGCATGACCCCCTACACTGCCCGAACACCACTGCACTGCCCTAAACCCTGAAACACCACCCCCAGCACGACCCCCTACACTGCCCGAACACCACTGCACTGCCCTAAACCCTGAAACACCAACCCCAGCACGATCCCCTACACTGCCCGAACACCACTGCACTGCCCTAAACCCTGAAACACCACCCCCAGCACGACCCCCTACACTGCCCGAACACCACTGCACTGCCCTAAACCCTGAAACACCAGCCCCAGCAAGACCCCCTACACTGCCCGAACACCACTGCACTGCCCTAAACGCTGAAACACCAGCCCCAGCAAGACCCCCTACACTGCCCGAACACCACTGCACTGCCCTAAACCCTGAAACACCAACCCCAGCATGACCCCCTACACTGCCCGAACACCACTGCACTACCCTAAACCCTGAAACACTAGCCCCAGCACAGACCCCCTACACTACCCGAACACCACTGCACTGCCCTAAACCCTGAAACACCACCCCCAGCA
The DNA here is from genome assembly GCA_963921515.1 of Calotriton arnoldi. NCBI lineage: Eukaryota > Metazoa > Chordata > Amphibia > Caudata > Salamandridae > Calotriton > Calotriton arnoldi. Next base: position 16,623 of record CAWUFW010029212.1, on the reverse strand, counting down.
AGACCCCCTACACTGCCCGAACACCACTGCACTGCCCTAAACCCTGAAACACCACCCCCAGCACGACCCCCTACACTGCCCGAACACCACTGCACTACCCTAAACCCTGAAACACCACCCCCAGCGACGACACCCTACACTGCCCGAACACCACTGCACTGCCCTAAACCCTGAAACACCACCCCCTGCACGACCCCCTACACTGCCCGAACACCACTGCACTGCCCTAAACCCTGAAACACCACCCCCTGCACGACCCCCTACACTGCCCGAACACCACTGCACTGCCCTAAACCCTGAAACACCACCCCCAGCACGACCCCCTACACTGCCCGAACACCACTGCACTGCCCTAAACCCTAAACACCACCCCCAGCACGACCCCCTACTCTGCCCGAACACCACTGCTCTGCCCTAAACCCTAAAACACTACCCCAGCACGAACCCCTACACTGCCCGAACACCACTGCTCTGCCCTAAACACTAAAACACCACCCCCAGCACGTCCCCCTACACTGCCCGAACACCACTGCACTGCCCAAAACCCTGAAACACTACCCCCAGCATGACCCCCTACACTGCCCGAACACCACTGCACTGCCCTAAACCCTGAAACACCAACCCCCTGCACAATCCCCTTCACTGCCCGAACACCACTGCACTGCCCTAAACCCTGAAGCACCACCCCCAGCACGACCCCCTACACTGCCCGAACACCACTGCACTGCCCTAAAGCCTGAAACACCAGCCCCAGCACGACCCCCTACACTGCCCGAACACCACTGCACTGCCCTAAACGCTGAAACACCAGCCCCAGCAAGACCCCCTACACTGCCCGAACACCACTGCACTGCCCTAAACCCTGAAACACCAGCCCCAGCATGACCCCATACACTGCCCGAACACCACTGCACTGCCCTAAACCCTGAAACACTAGCCGCAGCCAGACCCCCTACACTGCCCGAACACCACTGCACTGCCCTAAACCCTGAAACACCACCCCCAGCAAGACCCCCTACACTGCCCGAACACCACTGCACTGCCCTAAACCCTGAAACACCACCCCCAGCAAGACCCCCTACACTGCCCGAACACCACTGCCCTAAACCCTGAAACACCACCCCCAGCAAGACCACCTACACTGCCCGAACACCACTGCACTGCCCTAAACCCTGAAACACCACCCCCTGCACGACCCCCTACACTGCCCGAACACCACTGCACTGCCACAAACCCTGAAACACCACCCCCTGCACGACCCCCTACACTGCCCGAACACCACTGCACTGCCCTAAACCCTGAAACACCACCACCAGCACGACCCCCTAAACTGCCCGAACACCACTGCACTGCCCTAAACCCTAAACACCACCCCCAGCACTACCCCCTACTCTGCCCGAACACCACTGCTCTGCCCTAAACCCTAAAACACTACCCCCAGCATGAACCCCTACACTGCCCGAACACCACTGCTCTGCCCTAAACCCTAAAACACCACCCCCAGCACGTCCCCCTACACTGCCCGAACACCACTGCACTGCCCAAAACCCTGAAACACTACCCCCAGCACGACCCCCTACACTGCCCGAACACCACTGCACTGCACAAAACCCTGAAACACTAGCCCCAGCACGACCCCCTACACTGCCGAACACCACTGCACTGCCCTAAACCCTGAAACACCAGCCCCAGCATGACCCCCTACACTGCCCAAACACCACTGCACTGCCCTAGACCCTGAAACACCAGCCCCAGCACGACCCTCTACACTGCCCGAACACCACTGCACTGCCCTAAACCCTGAAACACCACCCCCTGCACCACTCCCTACACTGCCCGAACACTACTGCACTGCCCTAAACCCTAAAACACTCCCCCCAGCACAACCCCCTACACTACCCAAACACCACTGCACTGCCCTAAACCCTGAAACACTCCCCCCAGAATGACCTCCTACACTACCCAAACACCACTGCACTGCCCTAAACCCTAAAACACCACCCCCAGCATGACCCCCTACACTACCCAAACACCAATGCACTACCCTAAACCCTAAAACACTACCCCCGCACGACCCCCTACACTACCCAAACACCAATGCACTACCCTAAACCCTAAAACACTAGCCCCCGCATGACCCCATACACTACCCAAAGACCACTGCACTACCCTAAACCCTAAAACACTACCCCCCGCACGACCCCCTACACTACCCAAAGACCACAGTACTACCCTAAACCCTAAAACATGACCCCCTAAACTACACAAACACCGCTGCACTACCCTAAACCCTAAAACACTACCCCCAGCACGAACCCCTATACTACCCAAACACCACTTCACTACCCAAAACCCTAAAACACTACCCCCAGCAGTACCCCCTACACTACCCAAACACCACTGCACTACCCTAAACCCTAAAACACTACCCCCAGCATGACCCCCTACACTGCCCGAACACCACTGCTCTGTCCTAAACCCTGAAACACCACCCCCAGCACGATCCCCTACACTGCCCGAACACCACTGCACTGCCCTAAACCCTGAAACACCACCCCCAGCACGACCCCCTACACTGCCCGAACACCACTGCACTGCCCTAAAGCCTGAAACACCAGCCCCAGCAAGACCCCCTACACTGCCCGAACACCACTGCACTGCCCTAAACCCTGAAACACCAGCCCCAGCAAGACCCCCTACACTGCCCGAACACCACTGCACTGCCCTAAACCCTGAAACACCAGCCCCAGCATGACCCCATACACTGCCCGAACACCACTGCACTGCCCTAAACCCTGAAACACAAGCCGCAGCCAGACCCCCTACACTGCCCGAACACGACTGCACTGCCCTAAACCCTGAAACACCACCCCCAGCAAGACCCCCTACACTGCCCGAACACCACTGCTCTGCCCTAAACCCTGAAACACCACCCCCAGCACGATCCCCTACACTGCCCGAACACCACTGCACTGCCCTAAACCCTGAAACACCACCCCCAGCACGACCCCCTACACTGCCCGAACACCACTGCACTGCCCTAAAGCCTGAAACACCAGCCCCAGCAAGACCCCCTACACTGCCCGAACACCACTGCACTGCCCTAAACCCTGAAACACCAGCCCCAGCAAGACCCCCTACACTGCCCGAACACCACTGCACTGCCCTAAACCCTGAAACACCAGCCCCAGCATGACCCCATACACTGCCCGAACACCACTGCACTGCCCTAAACCCTGAAACACAAGCCACAGCCAGACCCCCTACACTGCCCGAACACCACTGCACTGCCCTAAACCCTGAAACACCACCCCCAGCAAGACCCCCTACACTGCCCGAACACCACGGCACTGCCCTAAACCCTGAAACACCACCCCCAGCAAGACCCCCTACACTGCCCGAACACCACTGCACTGCCCTAAACCCTGAAACACCACCCCCAGCAAGACCCCCTACACTGCCCGAACACCACTGCACTGCCCTAAACCCTGAAACACCACCCCCTGCACGACCCCCTACACTGCCCAAACACCACTGCACTGCCCTAAACCCTGAAACACCACCCCCTGCACGACCCCCTACACTGCCCAAACACCACTGCACTGCCCTAAACCCTGAAACACCACCCCCTGCACGACCCACTACACTGCCCGAACACCACTGCACTGCCCTAAACCCTGAAACACCACCCCCAGCACGACCCCCTAAACTGCCCGAATACCACTGCACTGCCCTAAACCCTAAACACCACCCCCAGCACGACCCCCTACTCTGCCCAAACACCACTGCTCTGCCCTAAACCCTAAAACACTACCCCCAGCACGAACCCCTACACTGCCCGAACACCACTGCTCTGCCCTACACCCTAAAACACCACCCCCAGCACGTCCCCCTACACTGCCCGAACACCACTGCACTGCCCAAAACCCTGAAACACTACCCCCAGCACGACCCCCTACACTGCCCGAACACCACTGCAATGCACAAAACCCTGAAACACTAGCCCCAGCACGACCCCCTACACTGCCGAACACCACTGCACTGCCCTAAACCCTGAAACACCAGCCCCAGCATGACCCCCTACACTGCCCGAACACCACTGCACTGCCCTAAACCCTGAAACACCACCCCCTGCACCACTCCCTACATTGCCCGAACACTACTGCACTGCCCTAAACCCTGAAACACCACCCCCAGCACGACCCCCTACACTGCCCTAACACCACTGCACTGCCCTAAACCCTGAAACACCACAACCCTGCACGACCCCCTACACTGCCCGAACACCACTGCACTGCCCTAAACCCTGAAATACCACCCCGCACGACCCCCTACACCGCCCGAACACCACTGCACTGCCCTAAACCCTGAAACACCACCCCCAGCACGACCCCCTACACTGCTCGAACACCACTGCACTGCCCTAAACCCTGAAACACCACCCCCAGCACGACCCCCTACACTGCCCAAACACCACTGCCCTAAACCCTGAAACACCACCCCCAGCACGACCCCCTACACTGCCCGAACACCACTGCACTACCCTAAACCCTAAAACACCACCCCCTGCACGACACCCTACACTACCCAAACACCACTGCACTGCCCTAAACCCTAAATCACTCCCCCCAGCACAACCCCCTACACTACCCGAACACCACTGCACTGCCCTAAACCCTAAAACACTCCCCCCAGCATGACCCCCTACACTACCCAAACACCACTGCACTGCCCTAAACCCTAAAACACTCCCCCAGCACGACCCCCTACACTACCCAAACACCAATGCACTACCCTAAACCCTAAAACACTAACCCCCGCACGACCCCCTACACTACCCAAACACCAATGCACTACCCTAAACCCTAAAACACTAGCCCCCGCACGACCCCATACACTACCCAAAGACCACTGCACTACCCTAAACCCTAAAACACTACCCCCCGCACGACCCCCTACACTACCCAAAGACCACAGCACTACCCTAAACCCTAAAACACGACCCCCTACACTACAGAAACACTGCTGCACTACCCTAAACCCTAAAACACTACCCCCAGCACGACCCCCTACACTACACAAACACCACTCTACTACCCTAAACCCTAAAACACTACCCCCTACACAAACACCACCGCACTACCCTAAACCCTAAAACACTACCCCCAGCACGACCCCTTACACTACCCAAACACTACTGCACTACCCTAAACCCTACCCCCAGCAGTACCCCCTACACTACCCAAACACCACTGCACTAACCTAAACCCTAAAAACCACCCCCAGCACGACCCCCTACTCTGCCCGAACACCACTGCTCTGCCCTAAAGCCTAAAACACTACCCCCAGCACGAACCCCTACACTGCCCGAACACCACTGCTCTGCCCTAAAGCCTAAAACACTACCCCCAGCACGAACCCCTACACTGCCCGAACACCACTGCTCTGCCCTAAACCCTAAAACACCACCCCCAGCACGTCCCCCTACACTGCCCGAACACCACTGCACTGCCCAAAACGCTGAAACACTACCCCCAGCATGACCCCCTACACTGCCCGAACACCACTGCACTGCCTAAAACCCTGATACATTAGCCCCAGCACGACCCCCTACACTGCTGAACACCACTGCACTGCCCTAAACCCTGAAACACCAGCCCCAGCATGACCCCTACACTGCCCGAACACCACTGCACTGCCCTAAACCCTGAAACACCAGCCCCAGCAGAACCCCCTACACTGCCCAAACACCACTGCACTGCCCTAAACCCTGAAACACCAGCCCCAGCATGACCCCCTACACTGCCCGAACACCACTGCACTGCCCTAAACCCTGAAACACCAGCCCCAGCATGACTCCCTACACTGCCCGAACACCACTGCACTGCCTTAAACCCTGAAACACCAGCCCCAGCACGACCCCCTACACTGCCCGAACACCACTGCACTGCCCTAAACCCTGAAATACCACCCCAGCACGACCCCCTACACTGCCCGAACACCACTGCACTGCCCTAAACCCTGAAACACCACCCCCAGCACGACCCCCTATACTGCCCGAACACCACTGCTCTGCCCTAAACCCTGAAACACCACCCCCAGCACGACCCCCTACACTGCCCGAACACCACTGCCCTAAACCCTGAAACACCACCCCCAGCACGACCCCCTACACTGCCCGAACACCACTGCACTGCCCTAAACCCTGAAACACCACCCCCTGCATGACCCCCTACACTGCCCGAACACCACTGCACTGCCCTAAACCCTGAAACACCACCCCCAGCACGACCCCCTACACTGCCCGAACACCACTGCACTGCCCTAAACCCTAAAACTCCACCCCAGCACGACCCCCTACACTGCCCGAACACCACTGCTCTGCCCTAAACCCTGAAACACCACCCCCAGCACGACCCCCTACACTGCCCAAACACCACTGCACTGCCCTAAACCCTGAAACACCAACCCCCTGCACGATCCCCTACACTGCCCGAACACCACTGCACTGCACTAAACCCTGAAACACCACCCCCAGCAAGACCCCCTACACTGCCTGAACACAACTGCACTGCCCTAAACCCTAAAACACTACCCCAGCATGACCCCTACACTGCCCGAACACCACTGCTCTGCCCTAAACCCTGAAACACCACCCCCAGCACGACCCCCTACACTGCCCAAACACCACTGCACTGCCCTAAACCCTGAAACACCAACCCCCTGCACGATCCCCTACACTGCCCGAACACCACTGCACTGCCCTAAACCCTGAAACACCACCCCCAGCACGACCCCCTACACTGCCCGAACACCACTGCACTGCCCTCAAGCCTGAAACACCAGCCCCAGCAAGACCCCCTACACTGCCCGAACACCACTTCACTGCCCTAAACCCTGAAACACCAGCCCCAGCAAGACCCCCTACACTGCCCGTACACCACTGCACTGCCCTAAACCCTGAAACACCAGCCCCAGCATGACCCCATACACTGCCCGAACACCACTGCACTACCCTAAACCCTGAAACACTAGCCGCAGCCAGACCCCCTACACTACCCGAACACCACTGCACTGCCCTAAACCCTGAAACACCACCCCCAGCAAGACCCCCTACACTGCCCGAACACCACTGCACTGCCCTAAACCCTGAAACACCACCCCCAGCAAGACCCCCTACACTGCCCGAATACCACTGCCCTAAACCCTGAAACACCACCCCCAGCAAGACCACCTACACTGCCCGAACACCACTGCACTGCCCTAAACCCTGAAACACCACCCCCTGCACGACCCCCTACACTGCCCGAACACCACTGCACTGCCCTAAACCCTGAAACACCACCCCCTGCACGACCCCCTACACTGCCCGAACACCACTGCACTGCCCTAAACCCTGAAACACCACCCCCAGCACGACCCCCTAAACTGCCCGAACACCACTGCACTGCCCTAAACCCTAAACACCACCCCCAGCACGACCCCCTACTCTGCCCGAACACCACTGCTCTGCCCTAAACCCTAAAACACTACCCCCAGCACGAACCCCTACACTGCCCGAACACCACTGCTCTGCCCTAAACCCTAAAACACCACCCCCAGCACGTCCCCCTACACTGCCCGAACACCACTGCACTGCCCAAAACCCTGAAACACTACCCCCAGCACGACCCCCTACACTGCCCGAACACCACTGCACTGCACTAAACCCTGAAACACTAGCCCCAGCACGACCCCCTACACTGCCGAACACCACTGCACTGCCCTAAACCCTGAAACACCAGCCCCAGCATGACCCCTACACTGCCCGAACACCACTGCACTGCCCTAAACCCTGAAACACCACCCCTGCACCGACTCCCTACACTGCCCGAACACTACTGCACTGCCCTAAACCCTGAAACACCACCCCCAGCATGACCCCCTACACTGCCCTAACACCACTGCACTGCCCTAAATCCTGAAACACCACAACCCTGCACGACCCCCTACACTGCCCGAACACCACTGCACCTCCCTAAACCCTGAAATACCACCCCCGCACGACCCCCTACACCGCCCGAACACCACTGCACTGCCCTAAACCCTGAAACACCACCCCCAGCACGACCCCCTACACTGCCCGAACACCACTGCACTACCCTAAACCCTAAAACACCACCCCCTGCACGACCCCCTACACTACCCGAACACCACTGCACTGCCCTAAACCCTAAAACACTACCCCCAGCACAACCCCCTACACTGCCCGAACACCACTGCACTGCCCTAAACCCTAAAACACCACCCCCAGCACGACCCCCTACAGTACCCAAACACCACTGCACTGCCCTAAACCCTGAAACACTACCCCCAGCACGACCCCCTACACTACCCAAACACCACTGCACTACCCTAAACCCTGAAACACTACCCCCAGCACGACCCCCTACACTACCCGAACACCACTGCACTGCCCTAAACCCTAAAACACTAGCCCCCAGCACGATCCCCTACACTACCCGAACACCACTGCACTGCCCTAAACCCTAAAACACTACCCCCGCACGACCCCCTACACTACCCAAACACCACTGCACTACCCTAAACCCTAAAACACTACCCCAGCACGACCCCTACACTACCCAAACACCGCTGCACTGCCCTAAACCCTAAAACACTACCCCCAGCACGACCCCCTACACTACCCAAACACCACTGCACTACCCTAAACCCTAAAACACTACCCCGCACGACCCCTACACTACCCAAACACCACTGCACTACCCTAAACCCTAAAACACTACCCCCAGCACGACCCCTTACACTACCCAAACACCACTGCACTACCCTAAACCCTAAAACACTACCCCCAGCACGTACCCCCTACACTACCCAAACACCACTGCACTAACCTAAACCCTAAAACACTACCCCCAGCACGACCCCCTACACTGCCCAAACACCACTGCACTACCCTAAACCCTAAAACACTACCCCCAGCACGTACCCCTACACTACCCAAACACCACTGCACTACCCTAAACCCTAAACCACTACCCCCAGCACGACCCCCTACACTACCCAAACACCACTGCACTGCCCTAAACCCTAAAACACTACCCCCAGCACGACCCCCTACACTACCCAAACACCACTGCACTACCCTAAACCCTAAAACACTCCCCCAGCATGACTCCCTACACTACCCAAACACCACTGCACTACCCTAACCCCTAAATCTACTCCCAGCACGACCCCCTACACTACCCAAACACCACTGCACTACCCTAAACCCTAAAACACTACCCCCAGCATGACCCCCTACACTACCCAAACACCACTGCACTACGCTAAACCCTAAACACGACCCTCAGCACGACCCCCTACACTACCCAAACACCACTGCACTACCCTAAACCCTAAAACACTACCCCCAGCACGACCCCCTACACTACACCAACACCACTGCACTACCCTAAACCCTAAAACACTACCCCAGCACGACCCCCTACACTACCCAAACACCACTGCACTACCCTAAACCCTAAAACACTACCCCCAGCACGACCCCCTACACTGCCCAAACACCACTGCACTGCCCTAAACCCTAAAACACTACCCCCAGCATGACCCCCTACACTACCCAAACACCACTGCACTGCCCTAAACCCTAAAACACTACCCCCAGCACAACCCCCTACACTGCCCAAACACCACTGTACTACCCTAAACCCTGAAACACTACCCCAAGCATGACCCCCTACACTACACAAACATCACTGCACTACCCTAAACCCTATGACTCTACCACCAGCACGACCCCCTACACTACACAAACACCACTGCACTACCCTAAACCCTAAAACACTACCCCCAGCACGACCCCCTACACTACACAAACACCACTGCACTGCCCTAAACCCTAAAACACTACCCTCAGCATGACCCCCTACACTGCCCAAACACCACTGCACTACCCTAAACCCTAGAAAAGTAACCACCACCTCTTGCCCAATCCCCCTTACCTCTCACTCCTCGTGGTTCCTCTCTCCTCGTGGTTCCTGCTTCAAGTCGTCTCTGAGGTGCGGTCCACGTTGTTGTGAGGAAACGGAACAGCCTCTGTTTCCTTACAACGACGTGGATCGTCTACATTTTTTAGAACTCATGGTCATTTACCATACATACCTTTACAACAAAATTTGTTGTAAAGGCATGTGTGGTAAATGACCATGCGTTCTAAAAAATGCGTAGTAATGACTTTCACGATGTACAACGCATGGGTGGTAATGCATGCGTTGTAATGGTATCGCAAGTAAAAAGTTGTTGTAACGGCTGTTTACTGATCGAAGCTGGCCCCTGTTCTTCAGTGAGTCGTTTATTTGATAAATTAGGAGGAAGGAACGTGTTTTTTTACCGAAAAGTGCATTCCCGGCTGTTGTATTGTACAGAAAAAGCGTTACCGAAGGTAAGTAACTTGCTCTTCTGATGGATACTTCTGCCTGTTGATTCCTCACCTTTTGAATAGAATCCTCAAGCCGTACCTCACCCGGAGGAGGGTGTCCACCTGACTAGACCAAAAAATATTGCAAAACAGATCGAGCAAAATGGCCATCCCTCCTAACCTCCGAATCCAATAATAATCGAATAATTTTTAGTCGAAATTATATTGAAAATAATACTTTAAAAATACTTTTATTAATAAATTTAGACAAACACTTAAAGGAAAAGTTTTATTTATAATTAATTTAAAGATATTTCATACTTTACAAATTACGCCGAAGTCGCGACCCCAGCGCGACTTTTCAAAATGGCTACTGGAATGCGCGCAGCCATCGTGTAGGGTGCACGAAGGGTGCGCGACTTCTGTATAATATTTAAAAAAAAAAAGAATGAATATAGTTTTCCTAACTAAAAATTATTCACAATTTTTTAAAATATATATATATGTATATATATATATAGAAAATAAAAAAACATAGGATTGAGGTACACACACTCAGTCTCCCATACAAATACTCAGGCAACCAATCAATAACCCATATAGACACTCATGTAGCTACTGACCAACCCATGCAGCAGCTTACACAACAACAGACAGACTGATACAGACATTCACACAGTTTAGTCACTAACACATGCATTCAGTAAGACACATTTAATCACTCACTTATACAGTCAGTCACGCACCTACTAAATCGTCCATCCAGACACTTATACACCCACTCATTCTTCAATACACCTTGGCATATATATAAAACATATTTAAACTTTACAGAAACACACAGTCACTGGATGATGTCATCAGTGATGTCATCAGTGATGTCATTTGAGATGTCATCAGTGATGTCATCAGTGATGTCACTGACCATGTCATGAATGATGTAATATATGAAGTCATCAGCAGTGTTTTGCCGGGGCGCGAGTTATAGTTAGCTGAACTAACTATAACGGTGGAATTTCTATGGTTTTGTAAGAGTGAAATGTCCAACTAACTATAACGTCCCTGAAACCTATGGTTTTTTCAGTGAATTTCTAAGGTTTTTTAAATGCCAATTTCTAACTATAACGTGCCTGAAACCTATGGTTTTTTTCAGTGAATATATATATATGTAACTTTCTCAAACTTTTTAGAAACACTCAGTCACTGGATGATGTCATCAGTGATGTCATCAGTGATGTAATTTGAGATGGCATCAGTGATGTCATCAGTGATGTCTCTGACAATGTCATGAGTGATGTCATATATGATGTCATCAGCAGTGCATTGCGGGCGCGATTTATAGTTAGCTCAGCTAACTATAACGGCAGAATTTCTCTGGTTATGTACGAGTGAAATGTCAGCCTAACTATAACGACCCTGAAACCTATGGATTTTTCAGTGAAAAAATAAAAATATATGGGATAGTATGAATTCTCTGTTGGGCATGTCAGTTACTACAGTTACTAGTGAGCTGTTTCAGTGAGAATGTCCCTGCCTTCATTAGCTTTATCTATATAAGAATAGTATCTGAGCATATAGCAACACTGCTGTCTGCAAAATAGCAGGTAACTCACATATTTCTGAGGGGTCCATGCTCACTGCACCACTGGATTCAAGCTAGCCTGGCTGATTAGGGGTGATGCCCCGAAACCGGTCCCAGGAGGATGCTTGTTTCTGGTCCAGGGAGGACCCGGCTTGGCAGTTTGGGCTGGAGTGTTCACATGAGGTGCAGGGTCAAGATTGATTTGCATATGGCTGGGTCCAAACTGGGGTAGCGTGGTGAACAAAAGAATGATGGATTAAACTCAGTTCTTTGTAACTGGGGGTGAATGTTTGTATTTTTCAGCATTCCTTCCATCATTTGTTCCTTCTGCTTTTGTCACCGTAGGTGGAAGGGTATGCCCAGACGTGGGTCCTGTGCTCACTGCACCACTGGATTCAAGCTAGCCTGGCTGATGAGGGATGATGCCTTGAAACCGGTCGCAGGATGCTTGTTTATGGTCTAGGGAGGACCCGGCTTGGCAGTTCGGTCTGGACTGTTCCCATGAGGAGCAGGGTCAAGACTGATTTGCATATGACTGAGTCCAAACTGGGGTGGTGTGGTGAGCACAAGAACGATGGATTATAACAAGATCTTTGTGCCTGGGGATAAATCTTTGCATTGTTCAGCATTCCGTCCATCATTTGTTCCTTCTGCTTTTGTCACCGTAGGTGGAAGGGTATGCCCAGACATGGGTCCTGTGCTCACTGCACCACTGGATTCAAGCTAGCCTGGCTGATGAGGGATGATGCCCCGAAACCAGTCCCAGGATGCTTGTTTCTGGTCCAGGGAGGACCCAGCTTCGGCATTTTGGGCTGGAGTGTTCACATGATGAGCAGGGTCAAGACTGTTTTGAATATGGCTGGGTCCAAACTGGGGTGGCGTGGTGAGCAAAAGAATGATGGATTAAACCCAGATCTTTGTAATTGGGGGTGAATGTTTACATTTCTCAGCATTCCATCCATCATTTGTTCCTTTTGCTTTTGTCACCGTAGTTGGGAAGGGTATGCCTAGACGTGGGTCCCGTGCTCACTGCACCACTGGATTCAAGCTAGCCTGGCTGATGAGGAGTGATGCCTCGAAACAAGTCGCAGGATGCTTGTTTATGGTCTAGGGACTGACTTGCATATGGCTGTGTCCAAACTGGGGTGGCGTGGTGAGGAAAAGAATAATGGATCAAACCATTGATCACTGGGGGTGAATGTTTGCATTGTTCAGCATTCCGTCCATCATTTGTTCCAAAGTCAATAATATTCTGTTTTGCTTGCTGCATTGCATTTTCTACCTCATTCATAGTTATTGCTAGTTCATTTTAAGTAATTGGTTGTCCAAGTGGATCTTGAGTTAATGGTCAGAACTTTAACTACTTTGTAACCTATATCTAGCTATTTCTTCCTCAACAGTTTCTTGTTGTTCAAGCTCTTCCTTTAACTTTTTCAAATACATTGGAAAAAATGAACACTGAATATTGTCTTTTACAGACTTGAAGGAATCTTCATAGCTGTCAAAATCTCCAAGTAATTCTGTTCCAGATCCCCAAGGCTTGAACAATTGAAAAAGTGCTAAATACAAAAATTCTCTCTTATCCATGGTTTGACAACTGAGTTTTCGATGGCTAATAAGATTTCCTCTGGGATTGTTTGACTAAATCTGTAGTGTTGAAGTATTTCATACAGGAATATATTTTCCAGATGTGGACTACTTCTTGCATAGTATGTATCCAATGTATTTGTCTTGACAATATCAGAGCTTTTGGCTCAAACTCTGATAAGAATTGGACTTCAGGAAAATAATTCAATACTCTGTTGCATTTGCTGGCTTGGCCTAGGCTCACCGAAATGATTCCTCTTGACTTTGAGTGTAAACTGGTTGTGCTTAACCGATCTGAGCACTCATAGGATCCATCTCTCTATAAGAATACATCTTTGAGCTGAAGCTGTACAATTTCTTGCTGAGACGCTTTTCTGCAGAAATTTCTTCCCACATCTCTTTCATCTCTGACTTCTCAGATGTTGTAATGTAGGATGTGACGTAATGAGCAACAGCAATTGAATTGTCTGCAACATATTGAATATCCATGTTTGCATTCCACATGTTCAAAATGACTGGATTATAATCATTAATATACTTTGAAGCTTCTGTTCTCCTTAGGTTGTATGTGTTTTTGAGTGATTTCCGAGTTACTGTATGTCTTACTGCTGAGAAAAGCTGTTTACTCTTCCTTGTGAAATGAGAGGTCAGGGGAATCCAAAACGATATCTTGTATACAATTTACCTTTGTATCTATATTTTTGACAGCAGTATTTTCCACATCTATGACTTTGAAACCGTAAAACTTGTTCTCCCAAACTGTTTTGTCCAAATTCTCTTGGGATGGCACATGTGAAATACTGTTCAATGAAAGATAGAACAGCCTCATCACTATCTGTTCCAAAATTTGGTGCATCCTTTATCTATAGTAGCATGTGTATATGAGGAGCACCCTTGGCTAGGTACTCTTTTGCCAAAAGAAATCAGTTACCTCTCCAAGAGGTGGATTACTTTTGTTGTAGATAAACAGCATCACAGCTTCAAAACTATGGTTAAAATATCTGCAAACATTGGCAAGATCCAAGGAACAAAGTTCTGCAGCAGTTTTTACTTCAATGTTATTTATATTTGAATTATCTTCTAGTAAGAATTCAAGTAGATCATCCCACGCATACTCAGCACATCTGAGTGTTAGAAACCAAGTAGGTGTACCTAGGTTTCTTAACATGCATTTCAGTTCACCATGACAGTGATACCAATATCTGTTGGTGCCATGCTGGCATGCCATCACATTGATTAAGTGAGATTCCAAATTATCATCCCTTTGTTCAACTTTCTCTGTGAATTCTCTAGCAGAAAGATTTTATAGATGAACTCCTGTTTTTAATATATGATTCACAGTATATGAAAGTGAAGACAAATCACTCTCAAAGAGAAGATTAAATGTATAGGGAATGCACTGCCAAAATCTTGAATCTTCAGAGTATAATCTTGTTGACCGGTATTCAGATGCTGGAATCCATACAGGTTGGTCATAAAATCGTCCACCTTCACCAGTTGGGAACAGTTGCGGAAAACAGCGAACTTCTAAACTGTTTTCCCATATACTCATGTGAGCTTCATTTGCTTCTTTCATTTGAAATAATCCAATGGTGTTACCAAAAACTTCTTTCAAATGGAGACGATGTATGCTATAATATTCATAACCCTCCTCTGATCTAGACTTATCTACTTTTTCAATTGGTCCACTTGAAACTAATGTGTCATCCTATACATATGTTATATCTTCAAAACTATTAACATTCTTATAATAAACGTTATTTTGTACCAGGTATAATGTTGCATTTCGAACTTTACTAATATCTACTAACTCTTGCCAAATTTTTTTATTCTTTGTTGGAACACCATTTACTAGAATAATCAGTGGCTCATTATCCTCTCTGTCTACACCAATAGTTTTACTATTTTTCTTAAATTCTAAAGGTAAATACACAACCCTTTCTTTAAGGCCTTTTTGTAGATCTGTTGTTGGCAGCTTACCTGTCTTAGGTTCCATACGAACTATTGCCTGAAATGGGTGTACAGATTGAATAAGAATAGACTCATAAACATTTAAATCTGCCAGTTCTTGAAGAAAAGGTAAGAACTCTAAGTTGTAATTTACTGCTCTAGCTGGTATTTTGTTTTCTTCTAATGTTGTAACAGTACTTACATATAACTTGATCAATGGACAAGTCAAAATGTTCTTCTACAAATAAATAAACAGCAAATTGTTAGTACTTATTGTTATCTTTTTTACTCTTTAAATATAAATCAACATTTCTAGTTTGTAATCACTTCTGCAAAAATATCTATACTAATCTCTCTGTCCTGTTCTACTACAGCTGCAGATATCAAGTCCTCAATGTGTCTACACTCATCTTCAGGACTAAAGAAACTTAACTGCATATCATCACAAATTTTCACTACATCTGATACTGTACCATGCAAAAGAGCTGTATTAATTTCACCTAAACATAGGGGCTGATTACGATGGCGGAAGGATCGTCACCGCCAGCCCTGCGGTGGCGATCCTTCCGTCAATTGACAACAATTTTCCCACCGCCGAATTACGATGGCGGTGGGAATCGCTTTCGGACCGCAGCAGTCGCAAAGACCGTCCGCCACGGAACTGCCACAGGCAATCGTTACGATTGCCTGGTGGAGCGGTCAGCATGCTGCAAATGGTGGCGGAGCCTAGCAGGCTCTGTCCGCCGAATTACCGTGTGTTGACTGCCACGTAGGGCAGTGAAATGCACAACATGCATTTTCAACATTGCAGTGGGTGCTGCTGTCAGCAGCAACCACCGCAATGTTAAAATGCAAAATGCGTCCGCCACAGGGGCGGTCGTATCATAATTTGGTGTGCGGAACCGCTGCATGTATTGCAGATGGTCCCAATTACCACCACAATGGCGGACGGACTCCAGTCCGTCCGCCATCGTAATCAGCCCCCTAGTGCAGGAGTTTTTACAGGGTAAAGTCTTCTAACTAACTTCCGCATTTCAGTGTGATGGACAGCTAACATTCTTAAATGATGAAAGGTGCTGTT
>CAWUFW010029211.1:0-19565 GCA_963921515.1 Calotriton arnoldi | reverse complement strand
TAGTTGACAGAGTTGTTATCAAGTTTAATGTGTAGCTGGGTATCAACATATGTATGATATCCTAGATCATATGAGTCAATAATCCTAGTGAGGGTCTTGTAGACACTGAACAGATTAGGTATTTATGCTGAGCCTTGTGGGTCGCCACAGGTGATTGTAGAGGATCTAAAGAAGAAACGTCTCAATTTCACCTAGTGAGTGTGGGTTAGAAGGAGGAAAACCGCAGTTCCACTGATGCTAGTCGACAGATCCAAGATGCCAAGAACTACCTGATGATAGAGCGGTCCAGAATGATTAAGGCACCAGGTATACCTTGGTCTCTGGAGTTGGGAAGTTCATCCCTGGTGTTTAGAAGCAGTGATTCTGTGCAACTCCGTGGTTTGAAGCCATGGAGAGGCACGAGATAGGTCTATACACGGTCTCTTCAGGATAGGTAGAATGACGGCATGCTTCAGCGGTTGAGGGATGAGACCACTAGTGGGGGAGCTACTGATTACCTTAGAAACAATTAGGGGCAGTGCTCTGAGGCTCTTACTGAGGACTTTGGTGCATAGATCTAGATCGGTGACTTTCCCGTATTCCGTATCTATATACAAAACCGCATTGTTTTGTTGTTTGGGGCAATAAAAAATGCTCAAATAGCAAAATAGCTTCTCTTTTCACTCACTTGCTCTCATTTCCTATTCTCAGTGTGATCTTCAAGGTCGACATTTTGTATCTGGGGTGGCTTTTCCTCGTTTGAGACACAACCATCAGGAGGGAAAGTAAACGAAATTATATTTGTTTGCAAAATGGTGAACATGGAGACTACGTGATATTACAGGCATTGTGAAAATTCTGATTTTCACATGAAAGCCAACTCGAATAAGAAAGGACTTTGGGACACTTCTGTATTTTTGATAGTTTTTTGAGAAATGTGCGAGGGTCACAAGTTAAAATACTTTGCACTTTTGCACATTTCTTGGACATAGCGGTGCATCTGTTTGATAATTTATCTGATACTGGGTGATGCTGCCTGATTTACCAAAGAGAAACTTCGACATATTCAGTGAAGAATGCATCCTAATCTGTTTTCCTTTTGCAAACAATACCGTGTATTGCTCTCTAAGAATCAACGCACTGACAGGAATTGTTTGGAGTCAAAATGCAACATTGCACTCTTTATCGTTAGTCCTAAAAGTACCCCAAACTGAGGAGCTTCAAACATCTGACACAGAAGCTAGCTGTTGAATATCGCCTGTCATTGCTTCCTGGAAAATGAAGCTATTGTATAAATAAAAAAAATAAAAAATCCAGAATGTTGTGAAATCGTGCTGAATTCCGAACTCCGGGGCATATTAACAAGGGCTGGCGATAAACTTATCGCCGCTTTAGCGTCCGTTTTCGGGCGAAAAGCGGCGATAACTTTATCGCTTCATCAGCAAGGACACGCTAGCACGTGTTTTGCATACTTAGCGCCCGCTCCCAGCACGCCTAACTTTGCATCGCTAATGAGATGCAAAGTAGGCGTGCCTCAAAAAAGCTCCATGGATAAATATCGTGAAGGCAGCTTCGCGATATTTACAACAATGGGCCGGCCGGCGTAGCGATGTACAAAATCACGCTAGCTGGCCATTATCGCTGAGTTTGAACGTCTGGTAAAATCCAGATTTATGTATCCATAACGTTGGGGGTGGATTATGGTGATACGACCACATGGTCGTATCACCAAGGCTATCGCCCGTTTTGAGTGCAACATCGCTGGTTTTCCAGAGATGTTGGCCCATTCCCTGGATATCGCTGGAATATTATCGCCCTGGGGTAACGCGTTGTTAATAGCGCGCTAACAGGCGATAAATTCCAGCGATAGGCACCCGATAAATATAAAAGCGCTAAGCCCGCTTTGCGATATTTATCGCTGTCTGTTGCTGATATGCCCCGAACTGCCGCTCTTGCAGAGTTTACGCTGTTTTAATGTTATGTAATCAGTGCAGCAGATTGTAGGAGACCCTGCAAAAAAACCTGCAGACACCGTTTGCTGTTTGTAAAAGGATGCTTTTCAGAGGCTGGCCCTTGTTTACAAAACAATGTGGTC
The DNA here is from genome assembly GCA_963921515.1 of Calotriton arnoldi. NCBI lineage: Eukaryota > Metazoa > Chordata > Amphibia > Caudata > Salamandridae > Calotriton > Calotriton arnoldi. The sequence continues at coordinate 17,491 of CAWUFW010029211.1, read as the reverse complement.
AGCCCTTTACCTAAAAGTCATTACGTCTGGAATAATCCTCAGTGGGAATGGAAGTAGTTCAAACGTGTATGGACCAGGACCAAGAAGGGCTGGTTGCCAAGTATGTGGCACCACCGGCGTAGTTTTTGCTTAATAGAGACGAGTCTGACTATGGCTTAGTGGTTCAGTTGAATCTTCAAGATCCAGGAGCCTCGCCCATATAGAGATGCATGCACCATGGAAGGTGCTTTAAATTCGATAAGTGACTGGGTGCAGAGCTAGTGAAGGGAAAGCCAAATTTAGATGAACCGATTATTGTTCTGGCTGCAACATTTTGGATCATCTGCAGGTAGGCAAACCCATTTTACAAAACAGAAACAAATATTGACTGCTGCTGCAGACCGTGAATCCTCAACTATCAGAAAAGGAGTGATTCAGGAGAGAGTTTAGAGTGAAAAAAAGGGGTCGCTGCTGAGCCAATCAGAGCAGAAATATTGGGATTAAACTGAAATCCTAGGTTTTTCTCCACCTCAAGCGGTTTAAGAAAAAGCCTTGGTCAAATGGCTAAAACGGAGAGGTCTAGAGATTGCTCTTGTATTGCATGACTAAAGATAACATGTTTTATCAGAGATAACAATTTAGCTATTGAAGCGCATGCACCCAATGATTTTTCTTATGCAAAGTTGGAATGTTTCCTATATAAACTCTTGCTTGCCACCAGAAAGCACATTGTCATAAAACATTTTTTTAAAAGAACTCTCATGATGCAAACAGTGGACAAATAGCACTTTGGTTCCTCCCAGAGGTGAGAATGCAACTTTTGTGCCATAATACAGATCTCCAAGAGTTCATATACCATGCTATTTTGGAAATTCGGATTTGGACGTCATCAACATACAGGAAACATAGGAGGCCAAGACAGTAGATGCGTCTTACCACAGGCCCCACATACAGTAGATGCTAAAGAGGAGTGGTGATAGCTTCACCCCGTAGACTGGGCTGAATTGCAAGCGTAAAAGGTGGTGTAGAGATCTGTTGGGTGCAGAGGAGTCTATTCTTTTAGCATGTTTATTTCGGGGATAAAACCCCATAAAACATACATAAGCATTCATAAAACAGTAGTAACGTACAAAATATGTGAATTGATATCATAATGTAGAAAAATGTCCATAAGAAAGACAATAGTCACATAATATGTGCATAATTAAAAAAAATAACATTTCTCTTTACAGAGATGTGTCTCTATAGAAGATAAAAAGTCAACTGGCGAACGTAACCATTTTGTTAAAAAACGACATAGGTAAAACGTGCCCCCAACCAAGTAAGACATAGTGAACTTAAGACAATAAAGATCTAACTACATAGAATGTCAGATCTTGATCGATCGGCAGATCAGCTGTTAACATATGTTAAAGAGACAAAGGCTTCATCAAGCTCGAAAGAGAACACATGCCATGTGTCATAGACACATGTTCTGATCCGAAACTAAAAGTATAAGTTATAACGTGCTTGCAGATCGAAAGTACCATCAATATCCATAAAATTGAGAGCAATAGATAAATTATACAGTTATTGCACAAATTCAAATGAAAGCACCAGTAATTGATAAAATATAAGATCTTTATATTCACAGGTGGCCATGTTTTTTTTTGATAAACAGATTTTATTGATTTTTTCGTACAGAAAAACAATAGGACACACAAGTAGCTTTTCAGCGTTCGCACAAGGCATTGGCATTTAGTTGATACAATACAATAGTATAAAACAACCACAGCAGCACTCCTGTCTTTAGTCGGGACCATAGGCTAATTGACCCAGCCATTCCCCCAAACTCGACCATGCTTAAGGGGACAGCTCCTGGCCTCGTAGCCCGGTTTTTCCTGTTGTGCACACCAATCTACTCCCAGGCACAATTGTGAATGGGTGGGGGAAGTAGGGGACTTCCACTGAGTGTCAAAATCATCCCTTAGAAGGACCGGTCAGCCCACGTGCCCCCAGAGCCCTCAAGTACGCCCAGCAGAAGCACTAAAGGGGAGAAGGAAACATCCCATCCAAGCACCTCTGTCTGCTCTCCCACCACCACAGTTGAAGGAAATGACCCGATTCGGGTCACCCGGGTCACACAAGACCACCTCTCAGCCTTCCATACCAAATGAAGAGTCGGTCAGACAGTAGAGAATACAAACCAATATCTGTTTATTCAGAGTACGCTCAGAGGGGAGCCCTGTCTGCCCAGTCTCTAAGGAGCGCTGCTGAGGGCCTGACATCAGCAAACATAGCGATACATTAAATACACTTCGAAACCAATGAAAGCACGCCCACCATGGAATTTTCCAGAGAGATGCAGCTAGACAGTAAATTACAAAGGAGTAAGTTTCGATTCTGAGGCCAGGCACACATTATCTAATACTCAAGGTCACTCTGCCTGTGCCCACCACTAGACAAGTGGGAGAAGGCTTACATCTAAAAGGAAAGATGTGCGCTAATAAGAACAGTGCATTCATTAGTGTGGCAGACTCAGCTCTGAAGAAACGTCACCTAGAGAAGGCCGTTTCTCTGAAATAGGAAAGAATTAGTTGCGATCACGATACAAAATGGCGCCTATACACAAACTGGCACCGCAAATGCTAACTTACATAAAACCATGCGAAAACATAATTTTTATTCCAACAGACCCTCCTTTTAGCATGAGGTAAGTAATTTTGTGTAATAATGAGAAAGACATATAATTCAACAAATCATGAATACATTCCTAGGAGCTTTCCATATTCTCAGCTTCAGGAAGGGAAACAGTAAGGAGGGAAGAAGTCTCGAAAATACCCTCATCTATTTGCATGAGGTCTTCGACTTCTTTCTGAAGCATGATTGTTGCATTAGTATCATGAATTGATATTCTCTTAGGAGTGAAGAGGGTGGTGCAATAAGAGCAACATAAAGGAAGACACTGGACTAAAACGCAGCAAGAAACCAGAATCATAATGAAATAGATCACCTTTTTAAGGATCCAACCCCATCCACCAAACAATGACCAACTCCAGTTCCCACTCTCCATTCCTTTCACGTTTTTTAGAATGTCTAAAATGTGTTGGGTAATATTTTTTTCCATATTAGTTATCCAGACTACACACTGGTCTCCTACTACTGCACACACACCACCGCTCTTGGCTAGAATGAAATCAATAGCATATCTAGTCTGCTCGGAGTATATTCGCATACTTTCTAATTGGGTGGTGATGTCACGCAAAGCTGCTACGGTGGAGTTAGACAATATCTGTAACTTACATCCAAAATATTCTCTAGCTCTTTCGCCTCTGGCCATAGCAGTACCACCAAAGGTAATAATGGAAGAGAGAATATACCCAAAGGGGATACCATTACTATAATTATTGACTTCCAAATCTGTCACTCCATCACAGAACTCTGCAGTCAACGTTCTTTTTACCCACCGTATATTTGGCTTACTGTACTTACAAGGCACACCTAAAGGGAGCACCATCCCTAGAGCAACATCATCTGTACCATTATGAACATTTGAATAAGTACCATTAGACAAAAAATAAAATCCAGGGTGTGCATAAAGTGGACCTTGATAATCTACAGGAGCATATCTGGTGTTCATTCCAAAAGTACTCGGATCCTTCTTTTTCACTAAAGGCATCGTATTTTTGAACAATATTATTCCAGAACAATTGACATACAAGACTGCATCAGTACTGTTTACTATCGGACAACATGCGGGATAATATCCAGCGTTTCGGGTAACCGTTAAATCTTGGTAATGCCAGCCCACTAAGGTAATGTTCTGCTCTCTCATATACAGATTATCACAATATGTATTATTGTCACAACCCGGATATCCCTTTCCTCGTGGCTTCCTGTAATATAGACAAGGACCAGGATACCCCATTCCAAACTCACCCTTTACTTCTACGATTTGGACTGGGCGGGTATACGTATAATTGACCAGTGACAATGGGTAAGCAGTCCATAAACTTGTAACAGATTCAGTGGGTTTACAAGCTGTACCTTCTCCAAAAAATCTTTTATGTGTGTCTAGAAAAACATTACTCGGGGCTGTCCTTTTGGTGCGTATGTTAGAAACAACCTTATGTTTAGTACAAGACGGTGCATCCTGATCACATTCGAAAACCCAGGACACCCCACCTAGAATCAATAGCAGTAATACCACAAGAACAATACACAGGGGCAGATTTACAAGCCCCTTGCGCCAACTTTACGCCGCCGTTGCGTCACTTCTGTGATGCAGCGGAGTCGTAAACAATGCGCCACGATGCGACATATTGACAACGTGACGCATCTAGGGAAATGCGTCACGTTGTAAAGCCCTGTGCTACATTATACCTGCGTCAGGTATAATGTATGCAGGGTGGGCGTTCCGTCGCAAGGAAGCCTCGTAAAACTGACTCAGTGAAATCTACAAGATTTCACTGAGTGACTTTACGACGCCACTGCATCAAAACCTTGCGCCTGCTTGAAGCAGGCGTAGGAGTGACGCAGAATGATCGGACTAGGCATTCCTGACCATTGCTGGAGTTGCGTCGTGCTTACGACACAACTCCAGCAATGCGTTGCCTTTCCGACAAAAGATGCGTCACGCATCTGTCTGTCCTTGCGCCACGGTGCACCGCATTGTAAATGCGGCGCATCCATGGTAGCGCAAGACTATTTTTCAGTCATGCAAATGAACTGGCGCATCTCTGCAAATATGCAGAGATGCGCCAGTTCTTGTAAATCTGCCCCACAATATTTTTCTCTTTGTAGACCAGAATATACGTATAGGAACAGGGGGAATCACTGGATGCTCTTCATCAGCAACCATCCTGCCAAAGGGATGCTTAGTAAACGATAAGCAATAAGCAAGGGGGGAAGGGGCCAAAATGCCAGCAAAGAAAATGATACAAGTTCCCAGTGTCCGTCAGAGCCTCACTGTCACAGGCTCCTATTGTTCATCTAAACGTTGGCGCTCTTGAGCACCGGCGGTGGAGCTTGCTCTGTCCTAAGCTTGGGTTCCCACATCATCCAGGATAATGTACCCCCAAGGGGATACTTTCGATCTATCCTGTCCAATGTTCAAACTGCACAAATCTCACCTCACCCTAAACTAGCTCCGTTGGTACTATAGCAAAGTACACCTAACTTACACAGTCCATCCCTAACTAATCTGACTTCTCCTTTGGTGCACTGTTCCTCAGCCGAGGGTGCAAATTATACCTAGTAACTCCAGGCACAGAGGGATCAGTGAGAAGGGGCTCCTGGATAGCTTGTATTTCCGGAGGTACTGCTGCATTCAGCACTTCATCATTTTCCTCATCCTTATTGGTCCAGGTCAGCCTGGCGTCACTGAAGGGGACAAACTGAGGCACCGTCTCGCACTCAGAATCCCCTACGCCATCCCTCACCCACTGGTCATAGGGCAAAGGTAGAGATATCCTGTGACAGTGAGTCGCATGGACCCACTTCTTTCGACCATCAATCTTGACTGCAGTACGTGTAGCCAGGAGGACCTGCTTCGGCCCCTTCCACCGTGGCTCCAAACTCTTCTTTCGCTGCAAGTTACGAACAAGCACAAAGTCACCAGGCTGAATATCATGTCTGGGCCCCTCTGGCGTAGCTGGCAGAGTTTCCTGGACCTGTTGGTGAATAGAACGCAAATTTTCAGTTAACAGACAAAGATAATCGATCAACAATGGATACTCAATATCAATCAATCAATCAATCAATCAATCAATCAATCAGGGAATTGTAAGCGCGCTACTCACCCGTGAGGGTCTCAAGGCGCTGAGGGAGGGGGGGGTCCGCAGATCTCTTTAGCTGAAGAGCCAGGTCTTGAGGGTCTTCCTGAAGGTGTTCAGGGAAGGGGTGCGTCTGATGTCTGCCGGTAGCTTGTTCCAGGTCTTGGCTGCAATGTGAGAGAAGGATCTTCCGCCTGCTCTGGCTCTGTGGATGCGCGGGGTTTCGGACAGTGCGAGGTTGGAAGATCGGAGGTTTCTTTTGGGTACGTGGAAGTTGATTCTGTCGTTGAGGTATTTGGGTCCGTTGTTGTGTAGGCATTTGTAGGCGTGAGTGAGGATTTTGAAAGTGACTCTTTTCTCCACGGGGAGCCAGTGGAGACTTCGTAGGTGTTGGCTGATGTGTTCGTGTCGGGGATGCCGAGGACGAGTCTGGTGGCGGTGTTTTGTACTGTCTGGAGTTTGTGGAGTAGGGACTTGTTGATGCCGGCGTAGAGTGCGTTTCCATAGTCCAGTCTGCTGGTGATGAGTGTGTGGGTGACTGTCTTCCTTGACTCAGGGGGGATCCACTTGAAGGTCTTGCGGAGGATGCGGAGGGTGTTGAAGCAGCTGGAGGTGACGGCGTTGACCTGTCGGTTCATGGAGAGTGATGAGTCGAGTACGATGCCGAGGTTCTTGGCGTGGTCTGAGGGGTAGGTGGGCTTCCGAGGCGGTCGGCCACCAGGTGCTGTCCCATGCAGAAGGGGTGGTACCGAGGACAAGGACTTCTGTCTTCTTGGCATTGAGCTTCAGGCAGCTGTTGGTCATCCAGACTGCGACGTCTTGCATTCCTTTCTGGAAGTTGAGTTTGGCAGTGGTGGGGTCTTTGGTGAGGAGAGGATGAGCTGGGTGTCGTCGGTGTAGGATACGATGTTGAGGCCGTGTTGTCGGACGATGGCTGCGAGGGGGCCATGTAAATGTTGAAGAGGGTGGGGCTCAGTGATGAACCCTGTGGGACTCTGCAGGTGATTTTCGTGGGGTCGGAGAGGAAGGGTGGGAGTCTGATCCTCTGGCTTCTTCCGGTGAGGAATGATCAGATCCAGTCCAGGGCTGTTCCTTGTATGCCTGCGTCGTGTAGTCTGACGACTAGTGTGCGATGGGAGATGGTGTCGAAGGCCGCTGATAGGTCGAGTAGGATGAGGGCTGCGGAGTGGCCTTGGTCCAGGAGGGTGCGGATGTCGTCTGTGGCGGCGAGTAGAGGCGGTCTCTGTGCTGTGGTTGCTTCGGAATCCGGATTGGGACGGGTCGAGGACGGCGTTCTCTTCAATGAATCGTGTCAGTTTCCTGTTGACTGTTTTCTCTGCAACTTTGGCTGCAAAGGGGAGGAGCGAGATGGGCCGATAGTTCTTGAGGTCGGTGGGGTCAGCTGTGGGCTTCTTGAGCAGGGGTCTGACTTCTGTGTGCTTCCAGTCATCTGGGAAGGTGCCTGTTTTGAAGGTGGTGTTGATGGTGCGTTGTAGTTTGGGTGCAATGGCAGCCACGGCTCTGTGGTAGATGTGAGGGGGCAGGGGTCGGTGGGAGCCCCCGAGTGGATGCTTTCATGGTCGAGGCGGTGTCTTCGGCCGTGATCGGTGTCCAGTTGGAGATGGTGGGCTGGCTGGTGTTTCTGGGGGGCAGGGGACCATCTGTGGTGCCTGGTGGATGGTCGATGAAGTTGTCGTAGAGGTTTTTGATCTTGAAGTGGAAATAGGTTTCAAGCTTGTCGCAGAGGTCTTGGGATGGGGTGATGTCTGTGGCTTCGCTGCGTGGGTTGGCGAATTCTTGAATGACACTGAAAAGTTCCTTGGAGTTGGTGGAGTTGGCCAGGATTTTGTTGTGGATGAAGTTCCTTTTGGTGGCTCTGATCTGGTTGTGGTAGTCCGTCATGGCGTCCTTGTAGGTGGTGTGGTTTTCGGTTGTCTTGGTGTTTCTCCAGTTCTTCTCCAGGCGTCTGCAGGTGCGTCTGGCTTCTTGGAGAGCGGTTGTGAACTAGGCGGCTTTCCTGGGGCGTTGTCTGTCGGGGTTGCGTAGCGGGCGAGCTCATCTGCGCAGTTGGAGATCCAGGTGTGGAGTTCTCTGGATGCGTCGTTTGCGCTGTTTGCGTCGGGTGCCCAGTAAACCGCCGAGGACGAGGGATGCCCCAGACATTTGCCGGGCGTCCAAACACGACCTCATACGGTGACAATCCTGTCCTAGAATGTGCTGTTGTTCTTGTCGACAAAAGAGCTAATGGTAAAGCATCTGGCCACTGTAACCCTGTTGTCTCCTGAATCTGCCAATTTCAGTTTGAGAGTACCATTGTTGTATTCCGCTTTAGGTGTCCGTATATAGGTTTTCCTGATACATGTCCTTATATAGGCACAATTCGCATTGCCCTTATATAGGCATAAGATCCCAGTCCTTATTTAGGCATTAGCCATGCTATCCAAATACAGGCATGGTCACTTACATCCGTCCACCCTAACGTCACAATGAGTTTGTAGAAACCAGACCCTTAAGCTCTTGGGAGTTCCCCTAGCACAGGATTATTGATTTCTCCAAGAACTCATTTATTATGCATGAACCGCTATTCCTTAAGGGTTCATTCCTGACGTCTTCCTCTGCCTGACTTTACGTCAATGCTAACATTCAAGGCACCTACCGGGTATAAATATACCTTCCCTTGCCCAAGCAAGTAGGAGGAGACCTCGACTTTAGAGGAGCCCGTGTCCCGGCCTGACGCACTGACAGAGACGCTGTCATCCCTGCTCGCAGAGAATCCAGCTTCCAGTGTTCTGACTCCTTCGCGGGGTGTTAGAGTTCGAGACCCGGAAAGAGATTCCCACCTCTCTCATTCTCAAGGTATGGAGCGGACTAGAACCTAGAGGGACTCTTGGCATACTAGACTTGGCATACTAGACTTGGCATACTAGACTTGGCATACTATAATAGCATCAAAAAGGGCTTGCAGTGCACACCATGTTCATCCATTTTATCTTTGTTTTACGTTTTTTGTGACTTGTCCTTATTTGCGTGCTCCCGAGTTCCGTGATCTACCCTGGTATCACGCCTTATGAAAATCCTGAACAACAGTAGCGACATATCACTCCTGATCCCGGTGCACAGCTTTAGATAGGGATTGTTCCACTTAATAATCCAATTTTTTTTCAATTTATAGCGAAAATGATCAAGTACTCCGGCATGTTAGTGATGCTTAATTTATTAATCTTGCTTTTTACACACGTGAGCTGCTTATGCATTTCATTGCTTCTCATGTCCCAGATATGCTCATCCGAGCCTTTTTCTGAGCACGTCAAAACACATAAATACATCCTTGGTAGCGAGTCACATTATACCCAATGCATTTCGGATTGTTAAAAAATCCTTCTTCAGGGGTGCACTACAATAAAAGGATATTGCAATTAAAATGAGGCTACAAACCCCATGATAAACAGCAAATATATTACAACAAACACATTACATTGCCCTGCTTGTTATCAACGCTTTCCCGCTAAACCACCGTGCATGATGTTACCATGTTACCACACCTCTACACAAGGATGGGCGGGCTAAGCACTTGTATGCTCGGGGAAACATGGGGTGTGGGCAAGACAGCAGGTATCACCACGTTGTGGTTAAGTAAATAGTGGTGCATTGTGGGTGATGGAGTTACGAGCGTAAACTTCGTGATTGATGATTCAGGACAGGTGGTGAACAGTTTAATTGCAAAGGAGGGGTGATGTCATATGATTTATAACAGAGGGGTGTGACGAAGCATTGTGCAGCACTGCTTGATGCAGTGAAATGTTTTGAGAAAAGGGAGAGATGTGGCAAGAAGTCTTGAAAGGTATGAGTTAATGGAGCTAAGAACAGGGGCATAAATTATTGGGTAACATGAAGGAGGTTTATGAATTTATGTAGGGATGCGACATAACAAGGGGATTGTTTTATAACCGAGGTGTTTAAAAACTGAAGTGTAAGTTAGGCTGTTGTCCAAGTAGAGGTGTGGTAACATCATGCACGGTGTTTTAGCGGGAAAGCGTTGATAACAAGCAGGGAAATGTAATGTGTTTGTTGTAATATATTTGCTGTTTATCATGGGGTTTGTAGCCTCGTTTTAATTGCAATATCCTTTTATTGTAGTGAACCCCTGAAAAAGGATTTTTTAACAATCCGAAATGCATTGGGTATAATGTGACTCGCTACCAAGGATGTATTTATGTGTTTTGACGTGCTCAGAAAAAGGCTCGGATGAGCATATCTGGGACATGAGAAGCAATGAAATGCATAAGCAGCTCACGTGTGTAAAAAGCAAGATTAATAAATTAAGCATCACTAACATGCTGGAGTACTTGATCATTTTCGCTATAAATTGAAAAAAAAAATTGGATTATTAAGTGGAACAATCCCTATCTAAAGCTGTGCACCGGGATCAGGAGTGATATGTCGCTACTGTTGTTCAGGATACTATAATAGCATACCATACTATAGAATACATCACCTACTTCTTACCTTGCACTACACTTAGGTTAGGTACACTGGGGTAGAACTAGTTAGAGAAGCATCTTATGAGTACTCGCATTTTTAGCTTATGTTATTTATGTATATGAATATATTTGTCATAGCTAAAAGATAATGCTAACGCAGTATTATTTCTTTCTACTGCTTATGCTGTACATAATATATCTACATACTGTCTTATGATTGTAACAGCTCATATCTCTTACACGAGAAATAAGACTGTTCAATAAATCCTTTTATTGAAACGCCTGTCTATTATTTCTGTGTAACTCTGAAGAAACTAAGCATGCACGATTAGCTGAGTGAAACTGTTATCTGTTGTTTCCACGATTCTGAGAGTGTTCCGATTCTTAAGGGAAACAAAGTTGTCATGTTTATGCGGTTGCCAGAAACTACTCCTTCTTGTTTACAAGGAGTTTCTAGTGGCCTCTGAGTTAGCTGGTACAAAGTAAATTAAGTTTAATATACTCGATAGGGACATACTGACCTCAGTCCTATGTCAAACCTATAGGGTATATTATTCCAATGCGCAGAGCCTATTAGGAAAATAGGAACTACACTACATGGCGCCCACCGTGGGGAAAGGCACTAATTTAACGCTAGATACTGAGTAACTCAGTTGTGCTTTTCTCAGAGACCCCTACTCACATACTCCATAAGACGTCTGGAGTGGGTAGGGTTAAGTATCCGCCAAAGCTGAATAGGACAAAAATCCTATATATTAGCTGTATGGTTTGTTCAACGTTGAAGGATACAGTGTTCCAAAATATTGTGCACCTTATCTTTGTTTCCTTGAAACTTGTTCTACATTTTTCAAAAACAATGTCCCTGGACGGGGATACTTCCACCGAGAACGGTGTAGCTGCGCTGACCCAGTCGTAACAGCTTTTAATTTTACAGGTTTAAATGAAACCGATGAGGGTGTTATAAACATCCCTCCAAACTTAAGGAGAGCCATCACTCTAAAACTTATAAAACACGGCCTAACACCAAGAAGTGGTAGAGCGGTTTTCGTGATAGAGGCACACGAATCCTTTCAGACAGAGGTATTCTATTCATGGATAGTATTACCAGAATCAAATCCAGTAACAAAAATGTTTCACTTCTTTAAAGAAGATGAACCACCAGAGGAATATATTCCTTTCGAGGATATTGAAATTCCACTCACATACCAGGAACATAATCTCTGGTTTAAAGGCGCCCTAAAACATCACAAAAACATTACCAGGCTCGGTCCACTATGTAGACCAGGAGCAACATAGCTGATTCTAGCCGGCTACACACCTCATCCTGACATCGAAGAAATGTCAGTGGATAAATTACTTACTCAACTACAAGAGTTAATAAAAATGTACAGACAATTAGTCCAATATGTCATGCGGACTTTCACAGTCCAGCCACCAATGACCATTCCAAATCAAACACCTCAACAGGGGAATGGATAGCTCAAAAAATTACTCAAATCGAGGCAGTATTTCCAAATACTAGCCCTTATGAGAAACACAGAATACTAACAATCTGTTTACCAATGGGATCACACCACAACTGGAAGACTGCACCACTTGGGGCACAGTCTTTGCTGCCATCTATACTAAAACACATGGTGTTCCGTCAATTGCAGTAATACCAGATGTCCTGAAACATATTCAAAACGAATACGGGGCAGAACCTGCTCTGAATTTAGGTATGAAATTACTGAAAAACTTCGACCAGGTCTCAACAATAATATTATCTAATATTAAAGGGGAGGCAGCATCAGTGGCGATCCGCCAACACTTAAGGGAATTTGATGTATCAGAACATCAATATGAACTACCCAGAATAATAGAACAATCTTATGCAGAATTAGGCAGAGATAGTTTAGGTGGAAAACCTTTGAAGCCAAAACTATCTGAAGATCCTGAGAAGGACTCTATTAAACAAAATCCTACATCTTCTAAAAGGAAGTGGGAAACTAATAAAAAAATTCAAACGAGACACATTCTCAATCCCGAGGTAGGTCGCCTCAAAAGGAGCCCTCTGAAAAAGGAGGTATAATCTCAGGAATAGGGATAATTTAAGAAAACCTGACAGGTATCAAGATACTGATACACGTTCCTCTGCAGTATCTTTCAGATATCGTCACAGACATCAGAAAGAAGAGGACGGTCAGATCACAAAGAAGAACGTGAAATCCAAAGACGATAAACACGTTCAGAAAAATAAATCAAAACCTCAATTCACAAAAAGAAGGTAGCAGGTCTGAAAGATCAGACATGCCGAGAATACTGAGAACACAGCTCAAGAACGGAGAATGGGCTCCAGACAATGCTGGACAGTGCAGCAGAAGTAACAATAGCTCGCCAGAACCTGGAAGGAACTTCTGGAGATAGTGGACTTGAATGAGTACATCACAGTAGAGACTGTAGACACCAGGGTTAGTACTCCACAAAAGTTATATGAAATAACACTCCGAATGGAGGGAGACATACCAAGAAAAGTGAAAACACTCTTTTGGGAGAAACTTTCAAGAGGTTATGATATACTTCTAGCAGAAAAGGACTGGCCACCAAACTTTGTCATTGAGTGCCCACATGGCGAGGACATCATTATGCCAGCCTTCTCCAACCATATTCCAATGCACCTAAAATATACTTATGCCAGGAAATGGGCAGTTGCCCAGGCCCCAGCATTATACAAAAATCATGTAGGATGCAGTCACATCAATTGCTTCCACACCTGGATCCCCCGGCCCAGCCGGGACAGGGTTATTCTTAGCTACCGATCGCTGCAATGTTGATCCATCACTGTTATCCCCGTCAACCATGAATGAAGCCACCAACCGGGACTCCACTCATCTTGCTTCTATCCCCACTCTCATCTAATTTAGATTACAAAGATCCCCCAGGACCTATTGTCTACCCGACACCTGATCGGACACCAACACCTGCAATACTCATTCCACCCATCAGAATACAACACACAACGACCAGTCCACACACCGACTTGGACCCACAACAAGCCCCCCTCAACTTACCACTCCGATCCCTAATGAGGACATCCCCATGCAACCGGAGGAGCGCTTTCCACGCTCATACAGACCCTACCTGCAGATCGCCCTCCACAAAAGAACATACAACTACACATACTACTAACCTTCCCAACTCCGTTTGGTTTGCAAGATTCAATGAGTTAGCCTCCAGGCCTAGCCCATCTCAAGGCCGAGATGCATAACCTATCAACCATCACCAAAGAACTTCTAAACGTACACAGAGCCACCAATGCCACCGTGAACCAAATCAGTCTCCAAACTAGTAGCTACTTCCCCAAGATTTCACACCACGAGAAAACTAGTCAGAGTAACCAAATCAGTCCACAAATTAGTGGATACATCCCCAAGATCTCACGCCTGACAATAATATTCAGATTAACTTACCTTCCCCCTGCGTGGCCTAGGAGGAGAAACGTCGAACTATCCGACAGCGACATGAGGCGACCTCCTCATATCTTATGCCTTAGCAACAGATAGCAGTATGTCACAATGTGGCACTATCCAATCCATGCAAACCAACCCCTTCCAGAGAACCCACACACAATAACAGATCCGTAAATAGAGATAATCTCACAAATATCCAACATAGAGCAGACTGCCCTTACCCCATTCTATTAACAAGATAAAGTGTGCACTCATTAATTGCAGATCAGCTAGCAAACATGCACCTGACATTTTCGACCTAATCCTAGAGAATGATTTAGAGCATTATCGTCCTCACCGAAACATGGTTAAACAGTTCCTCCTCCCCATCCTTGATCTATTGGTTCCTCCTAGTCATGACCTAATCCGTCTTGATAGAAATGTGGCACCGGGAGGTGGAGTTAGCCTGCATTTATCAGTAACACAATCTCAGTCAAGCAAGTGAGACTCCATCGCTCTATCCTCCAGCGAATATCTCTGTATCAATATCTCTGATGATAAGGCGCCTCGCCAGCAAGCTTTACTTATTCTACCACCCCCGAGGGATAATCTGACTTTCATCGACGAGTTAATGGAAGTCATTTCATCTAACGTCAACTCACAAGTACCACAAATTTTCCTGGGTGACTTTAACCTACACTGGAACAATGCAAATGATCACGGTGTAGGATGTCTTAAAGCGTTTCTGGCAGACCAGGACTTATCCCAATTCTGTGACAGTCCAACTCACAACAAGGGAGAGACTCTGGACCTCATCATAGCAAAAAAGCAGAGCATCATCTCATTAGAATCCATCACTCCCCTGCGACTGGACTGACCATCACAGCATCCTCTTCTCCATCAATATCGAGGTCACTCCAAAGGAGTCAACCATCAAAAAACAAAACAATGGAAAAGGAACTTACAGAACATCAACCCCACCACCCTGGTAAACCATTTGCCAACTCTGCCCTGACCCCCACAACTGACATGGAGGATGTCCATGACCTCACAGCCTTTTACAATTCCACGATGCTGGAAATCCTGGACTCTACAGCACCCCTCCAAGAGAAAAAATGTGTCCTCCAAAATTTCCAAACCTTGGTCAATGACTCCCTGAACTCGGAAGCGACGCAAGCTAAGAGCTGCCGAATGATTATGGAAATCAGCACCCACCGGCGTTCACCTACAGCACCTTAGAACGTTAAGGAGCATACAACAGGAAGATTCTAAAGGCCAAGGCAGACTTTTCCAGAACCCAGCTGAACCAAGCAATCAACCGTCCAAAAAAACTCTTGAGAAATCGTCAAGCAACAAGCTCGCAACACGGCTAACTCCACGAATCGCAACGACCTGGATACACCTTCCTGCGATGAGCTTGCCAGCTTCTTCCGTGAAAAGATAAAGGTCATCGAGCTCGACATCCAATCTAAGAAGGCCCTCCCACAACCGGTGGCCCTTGATGCTAACGGATATTCACAACTCAAAGGTCCTTTTCAGCTCTCCAGGAAGTCACAAAAAACAATGCCTCCTGGAACACCTTCGCACCAATCTCTGAACAAAAAAATCTATAACACTCTTCTAGCAATCAATCCCTCCAATCACTTCTCTGACCCCCTTCCTCCTGCCCTATTCAAAATGATAAAAACACCCATCCTACCATTATGGGCAAAAATTATAAACGCCCTCTCTGAGACAAGGCTCCATACCAGACTGTCTTAAAATAGGGCAGGTTACGCCTATACTAAAGAAATCCGACGCCATCCCATCAGATCTCAACAACTACCGCCCTATATCCACACATCCCCACTTTGGCAAAACTGCTGGAGAAATGTGTACAAATACAATTATGCAATCATATTGAGAAATGCAAACTCCTAGACAATCACCAATCTGGTTTCCATAAAGGACACAGCACAGAATCTGCACTCCCCACATATTTGATGACATACTAAAAATGCTTGGCCGCATGCGAATCATGCCTAATGATACTTCTTGACTTATCCTCCGCCTTCGACACGGTTAAACACTGACAACCTACTGTCCCTATTGGAAGGAAGGATGGGCCTCTCGGGCCCAGTGTTGCATTTGTTCTCCTCCTTCCTTAATAACAGAACACAAAGAATCAAGATGAAGAATTCTCTCTCTCAGCCCTCTGTGGTCCAACATAGCGTTCCCCCAGGGCTCAGCCCTATCACCTATTCTTTTCAACCTACTAATGGAACCCTGGCGAACGCATTGAAATCCATGAATATCCTATATCACCTGTATGCGGACGACACCCAACTGTATTTAAAAATCTCCTCTCCAGAAGACTACATCTCCCTCAACGCTATTCTACAGAACACGCAAAGTTGGCTCACGAACAACCACCTCATGCTTAATACAAAAAAACAGAATTCATTCTCATCTCCCCACCCAATCACACACCAAAGATAGAGCAATGGCTGAAACACCTAACCTCCAGTGACTGTTCTCCCCTCATCATTGACTCTGCGAAATCCCTGGGAGTCACCATAGACAAACACCTGAATATGCAGTCGCACATCACTAATGCCACCAAGGGAGCCAATCACCAGATGAGTTTACTAAGGAAACTTAAACCCTTCCTCCCTCAGACCGACCTAAAAATGACAGTGCAAGCCTTAGTGCTACCAAGATTAGACTATGGAAGCACCACTCTTTGCGGTCTCCCCAAATACAAGCTGGCTCCGCTGAGAGCTTCTCTTAACGCTGCAGCAAGATTGGTATCAGGATCTAAAAGAAACAGCCACATTTCTCCGACCTTGAAAGCGCTGAACTGGCTGCCTATGAGGCTAGAATACAACTAAAGGTGGCCTGCATGACCCATAAAGCACTACATAACAATACACCCAGTTACCTAGCTCTAAAACTAGAACGATCCGGAAGATGCAGACAACTACGAGCGCGAGCTCCTTACTTCTGAAACCACAATCCTTTCATAAAAGAGAACTGGCTGCAGGGCTTTTCCAGGGATCGCTCCAAGATTTGGAACTCCTTACCTCCAGTGAGTGCGGAGAATCTCTTCCTTTACCGCATTCAAAAAAGAGTAAAAACACTCCTAATGAACAAATTCGCGTCCTAAGACTTGATTCTATGCTGACATCGAGTCACCGATACAATCTTCATATCCCTGGCTAACTCTTGTGGATTGAAAGAGAACATTATATGTTTGTTTATTTCCTCAATACTGACCTAAGGCTCAATAACTGTATATAATATAATGTTATGCTGCCCTCTGGGATCATCATATGTTATCTACTGGTCACCTATGTTATCTTATACTATTTACCTCTTTTGTAAGTAATGATGAATATCAAATGCGTGTATACTACCTCATTTCGTATGTCTTTATAACTATACACTGTAAAGCGCTCTGATACCCTCGTGGGTCACGTTCGCGCTATATAAAACCCTATAAATAAAATAAAAATAAATAAGAAGCTAAAAAACAGGTCAGGGAGATCTTAGATCAACTTGAATACCAAGGGGTGATTGAAACATGCACCTCCTCAATGAACAATCCTTTGTTTCCTGTATCTAAACCAGACAATACATATCGTCTAGTTTTGGATTGCAGACACTTGAACACTTGTTCCAAAACATTTGCAGTGCAAAATGCACATAGTACAGCATTAATGAATAACATTGTGCGTAAAAAATATAAAACCACATTGGACATTTCAAATGGTTTCTTTTGTCAAAACATAGCACCTGAAAGCAGGTGCTCAACAGCTTTCTCAATAATGGGGACCCAGCGTCAATTTTGTAGACTCCCACAAGGGTTCAA
>CAWUFW010029210.1:0-19566 GCA_963921515.1 Calotriton arnoldi | reverse complement strand
GGACACTTAAAAGAGGACTAGGACAAAACCCTTTGAGATCTAGGACTTTGAAGAGTCTCTACCCACGGGAGCACCGGAGTACTCGTGTTACCTCACCCAGGGAAGCCGCGTGCATAGGTGCCTTTCGGGGTCGGGTTTCGTCGTCGATTCGAATGGCGATCTGCGGCAAAGGGCTGCTGGCGGCCAAGAGAAAAGTGTCCGGGTGGATCCAAGAGTGGATCGGAGTTCTGAAGAACCTGAAAGCAGAGGGGACAGAGTCTGGGTAACTAGCCAGTGACCAGGAAGGCGATGGACAGATGTCCACCGATGTCGAGTGCTTCAGGTGCGTTGACGGTCGTCTTGACTCTTCAGCCACGAGGTCCAGGAGGCGTTGTCGGTGACCAGGAGCAGGACTCGGGCTGGTACACGATGTCTGTCGAGTGCTGAGGTGTCAGCGACCGGATTGGACCCAACAAGCCTTGGCAACGGCAAGTCTTGGTGAAGATGTAGATCGTCGATGGTGCAGACCAGCAAGGTCTGTGGAACTCACCCAGCGAGGGTAAGTGAGGGCAGGCCTGGAGCAACCAGGATGCCAAGTTAGAAAAGGATTGGCCTTCGTTAAGGGCTACTAGCCAACAGGCTAACGACCGCAAAGGAGCCTCGTGACGCCGCACGTGGAGCTGGCTTACAGGACACTCGTGGAGTGGGGGCCAGTGAACTTCGGTGCAGGTGGTGCTGGAGGCTAGGGCTACTCGGAGCCCAAAGCACGACTTCTTGGGAGACCCAGAAGAGGATGCACTTGCAAATGTGCTCGGTGTCCAGGGGTCACGGTCTCAAGTCACCCACGATAGCCACGGGCCTCAGCTTTGCTGGGGACTCAGGGTAGCCTCGGGGAAGTCTGAGAATCCACCTCTGGTGATGCGATGACTTCGGCGTCTGACGGGAGCTTCAGAAATGCGAACCGGACAGATGCTTCTTTGGTGCCTGCCAAGCAGGGGAGTCACTCCTTGACCCCAAGGGAGATTCTTCTGTCCTCTAATCGTGAGTAGAGCGTCGAAGGTCCAGGATTCAGTTTCAGAGTTTCGTCCAGGGATAATCTAAAGTCCTAAGGACTGGGTTCCTATCTTTATACTAAAGATAGGGGTTGGACTACTCTGTGGCCCCACCTATGGGTGGGTCAAGGCAGAGGGTGGCTACACCCCTTTCCCTTTGTCCAGTTCGCGCCAAAGCAGGGGCTGCAAGCCCTGATCCGGTTTGAACTGGGGTATGCACAGGGACACCAAATGTGCCCCCAGTGCAGGACTTCAAAGCACACAGATGGTGCTCCCGCCCAGCCCCAATACACATTATCCTGTCTGGGGAGGTGGTCACACCTCCCTGGGACAGGAAACCTATTGTCCAGGCCTCCCCTGCCGGAGTTTCGTCCAGCAGCAGGAGGCCAGACTCGTGTCTGTGGCAGCAGCATCCATTTTGTGATGCCAGGGCTCTGGAAAGAAGTTACCGGGTTAGTCAGAGTTAACATGTCTTTCCCTCTAGAAGGGTGGAATGCTACCCCCGCCGCCAGAATTGGCGGGGGGTAGTATTCCAAGATGTTTGACACCAAACACGACATGTTTAGGTGCAGCCATTCCAAAGTTAGCATTTTACCGCGAGGTTATAATGCGCTTAAGAGTATATGGTCAGGCTGCACTACAAACAGCATCAGAGATGGTCTCTGAACGCTGCAGAGGGGCCCTGCTCATGCAGGGGCACCCTCTCACTTAGGAACCATGCACTCTGCCTTTAGGATTGATAAGGCCTGCCTTAGGAGTGACTTATAGGTTTATATGTGTGTATGTATTTAGTGATATAGGTAACCTATATCACAGTAAGGGGTGCATGCACCACCTTACCCAGGCTGCAGTAGCAGACCTGTGGTGTCAGTTTGGATGGCCTTCCAGGGTTGGCATAATACATGCTGCAGCCCCTGGCAGGCCTCTGAGGTACCTATGCCCTTGGTAGATAGTATACCATATACTAGGGACTTATAAGGGCACTCCAGATCCCAATCAGTGATGTGCCTAAGGCACATGGAAACCATTTTAGAGAGGAAGCAGCTAGGCTGGGGTTCTGATTAGCAGGGCCCCAGCCAGACTAATGTCGAAAAACAGTGAAGCATCAGCAAAAAGTGGGGGTACCCATGTGAAGCAGATCCTACTCTCCTACACAACCCCCCAAACGTAGGGACATTAAACTAACCTTGCCCAGTTAAGTCTTCATGTTCTAAGTGGAAGTACCTAGAGAGTCCATCTGCATTGGCATGGTTACTCCCAGGTCTATGTTCCACTGTAAAGTCCATCCCCTGTAGGGAAATGGACCACCTAAGCAGTTTGGGGTTTTCACCCTTCATTTGTTTTAGCCATAAGAGGGGCTAATGGTCTGTCTGAACCAGGAAGTGTGTACCAAACAAGTATGGCCTCAACTTCTTCAGAGCCCAGACCACAGCAAAGGCCTCCCTCTCTATGGCTGACCAACGTTTCTCTCTAGGGGTCAGCCTTCTGCTAATGAAAGCTACTGGCTGATCCTGACCTTCTTCATTCAATTGTGACAGTACAGCCCCTACCCCCAATTCAGATGCATCAGTTTGAACAATGAACTTCTTGGAGTAATCAGGACTCTGTAGAATGGGAGCAGTGCACATGGCCTGCTTCAGGTCATCAAATGCCTTTTGACAGCTAACTGTCCACTGAACCTTTTTGGGCATTTTCTTAGAAGTTAAGTCATTCAGGGGTGTCACTATTGATCCATACCCCTTGACAAATCTCCTATAGTACCCAGTCAGGCCTAAGAAGGCTCTCACCTGAGTCTGGGTAGTGGGAGCAGTCCAGTCCATGATAGTCTGGATCTTGCTCTGCAAAGGTTGAACCTGGCCTCCACCCACAAGGTGGCCCAGGTACACAACCTGACTCTGCCCTATCTGGCACTTAGAGGCCTTGATAGTCAGGCCTGCCTTTTGCAGGGCCTGTAAAACATTCCTGAGGTGGACCAGGTGATCCTCCCAGGTGGAGCTAAAGACAGCAATATCATCTAGATATGCTGCACTATAGGCTTCCAGACCTGTGAGAACTGTATTCACCAACCTCTGGAAAGTGGCAGGTGCATTCTTCAGACCAAAGGGCATTACCACAAATTGATAATGCCCACTAGGGGTTGAGAATGCTGTTTTGGGCTTTGCAGCATCAGCTAGTCTGATCTGCCAGTAGCCATCTGTTAGGTCAAATGTGCTGAGATATTTGGCAGAGGCCAAAGTATCTATGAGCTCATCTGCCCTGGGTATTGGATGGGCATCAGTCCTAGTGACTGCATTGAGACCCCTGTAGTCCACACAAAACCTCATCTCTCTTTTTCCACCACTGGTGTGAGGTTTTGGTACAAGGACCACTGGACTAGCCCAAGGGCTATCTGAGGGTTCAATAACTCCCAACTCCAACATTTTCTGGACTTCAGTCCTGATACAGTCCCTGACATGGTCAGGTTGCCTATAAATCTTATTTTTAATAGGCAGACTGTCCCCAGTGTCCACTTCATGAGTGCACCAGGTGGTCTGACTGGGTGTCAGTGAAAACATATGTCTAAACTGATTGAGAACTTGCCTGCAATCAGTTTGTTGCTGGGTAGTGAGGCTGCCTGCCAAGGCTACACCATCAACTGACCCATCGTCAGGGTTCTGTGAGAGCAGGTCAGGGAGTGGGTCACTCTCTTCCTCCTGCCCTTCATCAGTAGCCATGAGCAAGCCCATGTCTGCCCTGTCCACATATGGTTTTAACCTGTTGACATGGAGAACCCTGTGGGGACTCCTGGGTGTTCCTAGGTCTACTAAATAAGTGACCTCACCCTTCTGCTCAACAATAGTGTGGGGTCCACTCCATTTGTCTTGGAGAGCTGCTGGGGCCACTGGCTGCAACACCCACACCTTCTGTCCTGGCTGGTAAACAGTCAGGACAGCCTTTGGTCATGCCAGGCCTTTTGCAGTTCCTGGCTAGCCTCAAGGTTTTTGGTTGCCTTTTTCATGTACTCAGCCATCCTGGAGCGGAGACCAAGTACATAGTCCACTATATCTTGCTTTGGGGGCTTGAGAGGTAACTCCCATCCTTCCTTCACCAAGCACAGTGGACCCCTCACAGGGTGGCCAAACAGAAGTTCAAAGGGGCTGTAACCAACCCCTTCTGAGGCACCTCCCTATATGCGAATAAAAGGCAGGGCAAGAGTATGTCCCATCTACGCCTAAGCTTTTCTGGGAGCCCTTTAATCATGCCCTTCAAGGTTTTGTTGAATCTCTCAACTAAACCATTGCATTGTGGGTGATAGGGTGTGGTGAACTTATAAGTCACTCCACACTCCTTCCACATTGCTTTTAGGTACCCAGACATGAAGTTAGCACCCCTGTCTGAGACTACCTCCTTAGGAAAGCCCATCCTTGAGAAAATTCCCAGGAGGGCCCTTGCCACCACAGGTGCTGTAGTGGTCCTGAGGGGAATAGCTTCTGGGTACCTGGTGGCATGATCCACTACCACCAGGATAAACCTGTGCCCAGAGGCTGTTTGGGGATCCATGGGACCAACAATGTCAATCCCTACCCTTTCAAAGGGCACCCCCACCACAGGTAGTGGTATCAGGGGGCCTTTGTAGTGCCACCTGCCTTGCCACTGGCTTGGCAGGTTACACAGGAGCGACAAAACTCCTTGCTGTCTTCAGACATGTGGGGCCAGTGAAAGTGAGGGACAATTCTGTCCCAAGTCTTGTTCTGGCCCAGGTGACCTGCTAAGGGAATATCATGGGCTAGGGTCAATAGGAAGCCCCTGAACTTCAGAGGTATTACCAACCTCCTGGTAGCACCAGGCTTGGGGTCTCTACTCTCTGAGTACAGGAGTCCATCATCCCAATACACTGTATGGGGACCACTAGCTTTCCCAGCAGCCTCAGCAGCAGCTTGCTGTCTGAGGGGTTCAAGGGAGGGGCAGCTCTGCTGCTCCTGGCTCAGATCTGCCCTAGAAGGTCCCCTGTCCCCAAGAACTCAACCTGGTCAGGTTCCAGTTACTCTGGGACAGTTCCTTCTTCAGGGCTGAGATCATCCCCCTCAAGGGACTGATCTTCCTCCTGAGCCAAGGGGGAAGGCACTGCCTTAACCCTACTACTCCTCCTCTTGGAAGGCACTTGGTCCATTCTTCCAGAATCCAAGGCCTGTTCAGTGCTAGACATTTTGGCTTGTGACCTGGTCACAGCAAACACATCTGCAGGGATCCCCAGCATTTCTGCATGGGTCCTGAGCTCCACTTCTGCCCAAGCAGAAGTCTCTAAGTCATTGCCAAGCAAGCATTCGACTGGTAGGTTTGCACTTACCACAACCTTCTTAAGGCCAGTTACCCCTCCCCAGGAGAAGTTAACAACTGCCAGAGTATGGTCTGTTCTGACATTGCTAGCATTGGTCACTTGGTACATTTCACCAAGTATAACTTGCCCAGGATTCACAAGGTCTTGTGTCACCATTGTGACACTTGCCCCTGTGTCCCTAAATGCCAAAGCCTCACGTCCATTGATTAAAGGCTGTTGTCTGTACTTGCCCAGATTACTGGGACTCATAGAGGAGGGCACATCCATGCCTCCATCACAGACTAACACAGCCTGAGTCAGAGCCCAACTCAGTACCCAGGGTGAACCCTACTAAACCCTTGGCTGGAGCACTCCCACCAACTGTAACTGTACTAGGGGAACAGGTGCCTTAGGGGCATTGGTGGGTGCTGGACTTGAGTCTTTGGACTTGGTGCAATCACTGGTCCAGTGGGTCTTTTGCTTACAGACCTTGCACCATGGTTTTCTTTGGCCTTTCCCTTTGGTAGACTGTGAATCCCCACCAGAAGAAGATTTTTGGGGGCCTGATGAAGACTTTTGATCTTTACCCTTCTCCCCACCCTTTTCAGAGTTCTTAGCATCTTGCTTCTTGGTTTCCCCACCTTGGTTCTGTACCTTCTGCTTCACCCTGGTTCTGACCCATTTGTCTGCCTTCTTTCCCAATTCTTGGGGAGAGGTCAGATCAGAGTCTACCAGGTATTGATGCAACAGCTGATTTTGACAGTTATTAAGAATCTGCTCCCTCATTATCAGATTGTACAATCCTGAGAAGTCACACACCTTACTGCCCATCAACCAGCCTTCCAGAGCCTTGGCAGAACAATCCACATAGTCTACCCAGTCTTGAGTCTGTGCTTTTGGGTATCTCTGAACTTCAACCTGTACTGTTCAGTGGTTAGGCCAAACCCATCAATAAGAGCACTCTTCAAGACCTTGTAATTGTCAGCATCCTCCTCTCTAACAGTGAGGAGCTTATCTCTACCTTTGTCAGCAAAGGAGAGCCACAAGATTGCTGCCCACTGCTCCTGAGGGACCTTCTGTACCTTACAGGCCCTCTCTAGAGCAGTTATCCACTTGTGGATGTCATCCCCATTCTGATAGGGAGGGACAATCTTGCTCAGGTTCCTATGGTCATAGGACCTTTCCCTATCTCTAAGGACATGGCTGCCACCATGGGACTCTAGTCCCAACTTTCTTCTCTCTCTAGGGAGATCTAGGGATTCCCTATCTAAAGCCAATTGCTTTTTTCTGATTTCCAGCTGAGTTTCCTCATACTGGACCAGTCTGGCTCTCCTCTCATGAGAGGATTCCCTCCTGTGAGAGGAGACAGAGCTCCCTATAGAGGTGCCAGAGTGGTTAGACTCCTGAGAAGGAGATCTAGACTTCCTGGGCACACTCTTAATCCTTCCTGGGGGACAAAGAGGGCATCATCCTGATCATCCTCATCATCTTCCACAGGAGGGATTGGGTTATCCAGGTCAGGGTCATTGTCACCCTCCTGGCCAGTCTCAGAGGGGGGCTGGGGGTATTGGTACCCCTGGCCTCCTCCTCTTCTCCTGCCCCACCCTCAGCTCCTACCCCTTCAGTCCCCAAGGGCTTACTAAGGTCATAAGCCACCAACAACTCCTTGAGGTGTTGGGTGGTGGGGCTTTGGCCTGTCCTTATTTTTCTCAAGTTGCATAAAGCTCTCAATTCCAAGAATGGGAGTGTATCATACTTGGAGGGTGGAAGCTCAATGGCTTCCTGCAAGGATTCTTTGGATCCTCCCCTTAAAGACATTACTAGTGTGGTGTGGTG
Source organism: Calotriton arnoldi (assembly GCA_963921515.1). Lineage (NCBI taxonomy): Eukaryota > Metazoa > Chordata > Amphibia > Caudata > Salamandridae > Calotriton > Calotriton arnoldi. The sequence goes on along the minus strand of CAWUFW010029210.1, from coordinate 12,402 downwards.
TATGCACTACCTACTCTAGTGTGGCCTACTAAACTCTCTTGAGTTGTAGAAAGGGTTGTGCTATCCCTTAACACACAACTCTAAGTTCAGTAGAACTTACTGTATTCTAAGCTTAAATTATATGTACCTTAGGTACCTTTAGTGGTTTTCAGTTGATCAATTCAATTGAGATTATCTGGTAAAACAATAGCAAGCTGGAATCCCACACGCTGCACACCAATGTGAGAAGTTGGCCTGGCATATGCTGTCCACTAATTATAGTGGGCACCTTGCACCAGTCCAAACAACCCCTTATTGGAGATAGGTTAAAGACAACCTTTATTGAAAGCTATCCTAGTGGTAGCTATGGAGAGCAGCCTTCAGGCTAAGTCTTGAAGGAATGTAAAGCAGCTTGTTTTACCAGTCTATAATCTCTTGAGTGACCAAATGAAAGAGCACCACACCAGGTATATATTCAAAATATATGTATTTATTGCTAAACACACCCCTCTAGTCTCTTTATGAGGCTAGAGTTCGAAGTACATAAGTTATAAGTTATCAAATCACAGTAATAGCACAAATACACGTTTGGGCCCTAGGGGCGTACCAAACCATATACCAATAAAGTGGTATGCGAACCACGACTGAACTAGACACTAGGCCTAGAGCCTCTAGAAGTGCTTGTACCACAAGGAACCACCCAAGGTAGTGACACAGGGGACCCACGGGAGACGCTTGCAGTGTAAACACACAACCGCGATACTCCGTTGACTTCTATGGAGAAAGTCGGGATCGGGAAATTAGAGAAAAGGGACACTTAAAAGAGGACTAGGACAAAACCCTTTGAGATCTAGGACTTTGAAGAGTCTCTACCCACGGGAGCACCGGAGTACTCGTGTTACCTGACCCAGGGAAGCCGGGTGCATAGGTGCCTTTCGGGGTCGGGTTTCGTCGTCGATTCGAATGGCGATCTGCGGCAAAGGGCTGCTGGCGGCCAAGAGAAAAGTGTCCGGGTGGATCCAAGAGTGGATCGAAGTTCTGAAGAACCTGAAAGCAGAGGGGACAGAGTCTGGGTCACTAGCCAGTGACCAGGAAGGCGATGGACAGATGCTCACCGATGTCGAGTGCTTCAGGTGCATTGACGGTCGTCTTGACTCTTCAGCCACGAGGTCCAGGAGGCGTTGTCGGTGACCAGGAGCAGGATTCGGGCTGGTACACGATGTCTGTCGAGTGCTGAGGTGTCGGCGACCGGATTGGACCCAACAAGCCTTGGCAACAGCAAGTCTCGGTGAAGATGTAGATCGTCGATGGTGCAGACCAGCAAGGTCTGTGGAACTCACCCAGCAAGGGTAAGTGAGGGCAGGCCTGGAGCAACCAGGATGCCAAGTTAGAAAAGGATTGGCCTTCGTTAAGGGCTACTAGCCAATGGGCTAGCGACCGCAAAGGAGCCTCGTGACGCCGCACGTGGAGCTGGCTTACAGGACACTCGTGGAGTGGGGGCCAGTGATCTTCGGTGCAGGTGGTGCTGGAGGCTAGGGCTACTCAGAGCCCAAAGCATGACTTCTTGGGAGACCCAGAAGAGGATGCACTTGCAAATGTGCTCGGTGTCCAGGGGTCATGGTCTCAAGTCACCCACGATAGCCACGGGCCTCAGCTTTACTGGGGACTCAGGGTAGCCTCGGGGAAGTCTGAGAATCCACCTCTGATGATGCGATGACTTCGGCGTCCGACGGGGGCTTCAGAAATGCGAACCGGACAGATGCTTCTTTGGTGCCTGCCAAGCAGGGGAGTCACTCCTTGACCCCAAGGGAGATTCTTCTGTCCTCTAATCGTGAGTAGAGCGTCGAAGGTCCAGGATTCAGTTTCAGAGTTTCGTCCAGGGATAATCTAAAGTCCTAAGGACTGGGTTCCTATCTTTATACTAAAGATAGGGGTTGGACTACTCTGTGGCCCCACCTATGGGTGGGTCAGGTCAGAGGGGTGGCTACACCCCTTTCCCTTTGTCCAGTTCGCGCCAAAGCAGGGGCTGCAAGCCCCTGATCCGGTTTGAACTGGGGTATGCACAGGGACACCAAATGTGCCCCCAGTTCAGGACTTCAAAGCACACAGATGGTGCTCCCGCCCAGCCCCAATACACATTATCCTGTCTGGGGAGGTGGTCACACCTCCCTGGGACAGGAAACCTATTGTCCAGGCCTCCCCTGCCGGAGTTTCGTCCAGCAGCAGGAGGCCAGACTCGTGTCTGTGGCAGCAGCATCCATTTTGTGATGCCAGGGCTCTGGAAAGAAGTTACCGGGTTAGTCAGAGTTAACATGTCTTTCCCTCTAGAAGGGTGGAATGCTACCCCCGCCGCCAGAATTGGCGGGGGGTAGTATTCCAAGATGTTTGACACCAAACACGACATGTTTAGGTGCAGCCATTCCAAAGTTAGCATTTTACCGCGAGGATATAATGCGCTTAAGAGTATATGGTCAGGCTGCACTACAAACAGCATCAGAGATGGTCTCCGAATGCTGCAGAGGGGCCCTGCTCATGCAGGGGCACCCTCTCACATAGGAACCATGCACTCTGCCTTTAGGATTGATAAGGCCTGCCTTAGGAGTGACTTATAGGTTTATATGTGTGTATGTATTTAGTGATATAGGTAACCTATATCAGAGTAAGGGGTGCATGCACCACCTTACCCAGGCTGCAGTAGCAGACCTGTGGTGTCAGTTTGGATGGCCTTCCAGGGGTGGCATAATACATGCTGCAGCCACTGGCAGGCCTCTGAGGTACCTATGCCCTTGGTAGATAGTATACCATATACTAGGGACTTATAAGGGCACTCCAGATCCCAATCAGTGATGTGCCTAAGGCACATGGAAACCATTTTAGAGAGGAAGCAGCTAGGCTGGGGTTCTGATTAGCAGGGCCCCAGCCAGACTAATGTCGAAAAACAGTGAAGCATCAGCAAAAAGTGGGGGTACCCATGTGAAGCAGATCCTACTCTCCTACACCCGGGGAATTAAAACCTCCTTTGTGAGGACAGCAGTCAAGCCAGCCTCGACCTCCATTCAATTTCATAAGCCAAACATGTTTCGGACATCGTCGTCCTTGATCACTGGCAGCAGAAGGAAGAACAACAGCTTGTTAGTGGAACATCTGCCTGTTTTATTATTGAAATCCCGCCCCAGTGGGCGTTGAAGTCCCGCCTTATAGGTGGTACTCGCAGTTCCGCTAATTAATGATCCCCAGTGGGTGCTGCTGGGCGCCTCCCATTTAAAACAAAGTCATACCCCAGTGGGTTGATGAAAGGTGTAGGAACATGGATGCACTGCTGGTTCCAATGTCACTCACAGTTGGGCCCCCCGGTCCAGCCGAGTCTCCTTGTATATTGACCCTGGATCCTCTGTATTCGCGGCGGGGTGTTTCCGCAACCAAGCAGTCCTCTAAACATAAGTCACAAAAAGGTAGCCCTCTATGGAAACGCCATACCCGGGGAGTTAAAACCTCCTTTGTGAGGACAGCAGTCAAGCCAGCCTCGACCTCCATTCAATTTCATAAGCCAAACATGTTTCGGACATCGTCGTCCTTGATCACTGGCAGCAGAAGGAAGAACAACAGCTTGTTAGCCCCGGGGACCACCACCTCCCGGGGCTAAAATTTGCATAAAAATGTGTGTGGGGGGCCTCATGGACCCCCCCAAGCCCCGGGGCCCGCCACCTCACGGGGCTTTCCACAATTATTTGCAGGTGGGCCTTGCGAGGCCCTCCCCAAGCCCCGGGGACCACCACCTCCCCGGGGCTTTAGAAACATTGGGAGGGGGGCCGCTCGGCCCCCCTCCTGGAGCCCTTGATGGCCCTGGGGACCGCCACCCCCCAGGGCCAGCTCCTGCAATGTCCCGGGGTGCCCACCCCTGGGACATTGCCGTTTGATATGACAGGGCGGGAGCACGGCTCCCGCCCTGTCATAGCAAACTCTGCTTTGCTTCATTGAAGTGAGAGCAGGAAAACCTGATCTCGCTTCAATGAAGCAAAGCAGATTCCTTTTGAGCAAGGGGAGCTGCATGTCATTAGCTCCCCTTTCTCACTTAGCAATCCTGCTGTGTGGGACTTACTGGAGGTAATAGGAGGGGTAGTTGGCCCCCAAGGTTGTCTTTGGGGGCCAACTACCCCTCTTGTTACCTGTAGTAAGTCCCACACAGTAGGATTGCTATGACGTCTAAGGAGGACATGCCCCCCTTTCTCCACCACTCTGCAAACGCGCCTCCCGGCGGACTAGTGGATGGGGGATGAAGTCCAATTGACTCCTGAGGGACTTTGGGGGCCAAGAAGCCCTCTTGGTACCTCCTCTAAGTCCTATGCAGCAGAATTCCTGAGCGCTGGTCGGAGGCCCAGCACCCTTTCTCCACCACTCTGCATACGTGACTACTACTTAAAGAAGCATCTTTCTGCACCTCTGACTTAGAGGTAGTTTTAATCCACCTGCCCTATTATGTACTAGGGCCTTACAGAGGAGGTCATGCCAATCACAGGGGTTCCCCAATGCATAGTGTTCCCTAGTGTATGTAAGTGTTTTCACTGTATTCTAAGTGTCTTTTAGCATAGCACTGGCTCTAGGCCTGTTTAGTCGGAGTCAGTCACCACCAGTACCCGTCAGCAAAAAGTTGGGGGCACAGGATGACTTTGAAACAAGGCCTCTTTCTGCGCCTCTGTTGGATCTTTGTGCATATCTCTTGCTTCTTTCTGCACCTTTCTTCATCTTTCTGGACTTCTGTTGCCTCTTTCTGCATTTCTCTTGCTTCTTTCTGCGCCTTTCTTCCTCTTTCTGCACATGTCCTACCTCAGTAGGCATAGTTAGAAATTAGCATTTAAAAAACCTTTGAAATTCACTGAAAAAACCATAGGTTTCAGGGACGTTATAGTTAGAAATTAGCATTTAAACCTTAGAAATTCACTGAAAAACCACAGGTTTCAGGGACGTTATAGTTAGTTGGACATTTCACTCGTACAAAACCAGAGAAATTCGGCCGTTATAGTTAGTTCAGCTAACTATAACTCGCGTCCCTGCAATGCACTGCTGATGACGTCACATATTACATCATTCATGACATGGTCAGTGACATCACTGATGACATCACTGATGACATCTCAAATGACATCACTGATGACATCATCCATGTGATAATCTGATGCACCTCCTCATACCCTAATATAACCTTTGATACACCCACTCTAAAATACAGACTACCATTTTCAAAATGATAGACACACCAATACCAGTTACTACATACCCACTCACTGATTCCTAGGTCTACACACACATCCACTCATTCACCCATACAGTCACTCATACATGCAGTCAACCATCAATACGGCACTATCATATGCACTCACATACCTATACAGACACTCACACACCGCCACTCATCCATAGAGTTACTCACACACCTAGTCAGTCATGCAAAGAATCAATCACACTCCCATTTACTCACCTATATAGTTATACACACAACACCTCACTTATTCAAACATATACGAACACATACTTACACTCTTATACAATAACTAATACAAGCACACACTCATCCATACAGCCACTCTCACAATCACTCACTCTTTATATACTCCAACACTCACATATACTGCCTTTCACATATGTAGTTACTCACACATGTACCACTGAGATATCTAAACACTCACCAACACACCCATGCATACACTCACCCACCCATACAGCCCTTCACAGATGTACTCTTGAACCCATACACCCAGTGAATCACCCACTCACACATCTATGCACAAAGTCACACACCCCCCACCCACCCACACAGACACTCAGGCACCCATACAGATACTCAGACAACCAATCAATAACCCATATAGACACTCATTTAGCTACTCACTAACCCATGCAACCGCTTACACACCAACTGTTAAACTAAACTGTGTGAATGTCTGTATCAGTCACTAACCCATGTATTCAGTAAGACACATTTAATCACTCACTTATACAGTCAGTCACGCACCTACTAAATCATCCATTCAGACACTTATACACCCACTCATTCTTCAATACACCTTGGCATATATAATATATAAAACATATTTAAACTTTACAGAAACACACAGTCACTGGATGATGTCATCAGTGATGTCATTTGAGATGCCATCAGTGGTGTCATCAGTGATGTCACTGACCATGTCATGAATGATGTAATATGTGACGTCATCAGCAGTGCATTGCGGGGGCGCGAGTTATAGTTAGCTGAACTAACTATAACGGCCGAATTTCTCTGGTTTTGTACGAGTGAAATGTCCAACTAACTATAAAGTCCCTGAAACCTGTGGTTTTTTCAGTGAATATATATATATATATATTATCTACTGGCGGTCGCCAGTAGATAGTTATAGTTAGAACCTATTTTCCATAGGAAATTCGCGACATTCTATTTGAAATAACTCTCTTGCCGGTTGACGTATCTTCGCAAAATTTTCAAACTTTGTGGGGCGCTCCGGTCCGCTCCTACCCTGAAAGTCTCAGGGTGATTCGTCAAGCGGGGGCGAGAAAAAAGGGGGGGTCCCAAAACGTGTTTTCCCCATTCATTTTCCCATAGGAAACTTTAGACACGGCTACAGCCCGAACTGCTGAACGGAATTACACCAAATTTGGCAAAGAGGTAGTTCTTGGTTCAGAAAGAACCCTTTTGTTAAATGGTGTAAATCCGTTCAGTAGTTGCTGAGAAAATCAAAAGTAAAAGTACATATATATCTATGGCCGCGTCGGATTCGCGCACCCTCCCGATCACGAGCTGCATGCTAATTGGCTGTCAACACTCCAAACCAGGAAGTGTTGGCAGCCATCTTGTTCCTCGGTAGAACCGAGGAACAAGAAAGCAGTAAAAAAGTGCGCAAAACGCACAAAGGGGGCATGGTAGAAACACCCTGACCCCTAGGTCTGCTCAGGGGTCCCACAAGGACCCCTGGGCAAAAAAGCATTTTTTTTTTTTAATCTGCAGGATGCGCTCAGGGTGCGCGGATCCTGCCGATAAAAAATCGAAGCGCGGTCTCCCGCGCTTCGATGTTAATTTGCCCCGGGTGGGCCAAGTCCCGGGGGCATGCTGGGGGTGTTTATTTTATGTATGGGGGGCCTCTAAGGGCCCCCAAGCCCCGGGGACCGCCACCCCCTGGGGCTTTCTTTTAAAATGGTGCGGGAGGGCTCTGAGCCCTCCGCAGCCCCGGGGACCACCACCTCCCCGGGGCTTCTTTTTTTTTTTTTTCTCTGTGTGGGGGGGCTCGAGCCCCACACGCCCGGGACCGCCACCTCCCGGGGCACTAACAAATTAAAATGGGGGTCCGTTTTGGACCCTCGAAGCCCGGGGACCACCACCTCCCCGGGGCTTTGCTGATGTGGGGAGGGGGCCGCGCGGCCCCCTCCTGGAGCCTGTGGTGGCCCTGGGGACCGCCACCCCCAGGGCCGGCTCCTGCAGTGTCCCGGGGTGCCTACCCCGGGACACTGCTGTTTGCAATGACAGGACGGGAGCCTTGCGGCTCCCGTCCTGTCATTGCAAACTGCTTTGGATATAGGAAGAGAGAGCAGGGAAACCTGCTCTCGCTTCCAATATCCAAAGACAATTGCTTTTCCACATGGGGAGCAGCATGTTAGCTGCTCCCCATGTGTAAAAGCAATGCCAGCTCCCGTAGGACACGGGGAGCCGGCTGGACTGTGGGGGGTTTGGGGACCCCCCCACAGTCCCCAACCAGAGGCCAGGCCCCGGGGGATGGGGTCCCCGGGGCAAGTAGTGGCCCCCCTCCCCAGAAATATATTTTTTTTTAAAATTAAAAAAAAAAAGGGGGTAAGGCCCTGGGGGATGGGGTCCCCAGGGCCCAAAAATAAGAAAAGGAAGGGGGGCCACACAGCCCCCTTCAGGAAAAAAAAAAAAACGATCGGCCCGCAGGCCCCGCCCCTTCCTTCACCACTCTGCAAACGCGCCCCTGGCGCGTTTGCAGATGGGGAAGTAATTCCCCTTGAATACTGGGGGTCCCTGGGGCCAACTAGCCCCCAGGAACCTCCAGTATGCGCCAGGGGCTGCGTTGCAGAGAGGTGTACAGAGGCCACGCCCCTTTATACACCTCTCTGCAACACAGCTCTGTGGCGCTTTTTGGAGGTACATGGTGGGCTAGTTGGCCCCAGGAACCCTCAGGATTCAAGGGGACTTAATCCCCCAACTTAAAACGCGCCACGGGGCGCGTTTGCACAGTGGTGAAGCGAGGGGCGGGGCTTCAGGTGACATGTGTGCAAACAGGCCCCGTGGCGCGTTTTAAGATGGGGAATTAAATCCCCTTCAATCCTGAGGGTCCCTGGGGGCCAACTAGCCCAACAGGTACATCCAGAAAGCGCCACAGAGCTGCGTTGCAGAGAGGTGTAAAAGGGGTGTGGCCTCTCTACACTCTCTGCAACGCAGCCCCTGGCGCATACTGGAGGTTCCTGGTGGGCTAGTTGGCCCCTAGGGACCCTCATGATTCAAGGGGACTTAATCCCCCAACTTAAAACGCGCCACGGGGCGCGTTTGCACAGATGTCACCTCAGGCCCCGCCCCCTACCTTCACCATTGTGCAAATATTCCTCTAAAATCTGCCGAACTACGAATTCGGATTTACTCACCTGTTATCAGGAGAGACCTCAGTGCTGCATCTTTCAGCCCAGTACTAATCCTGAAAAGTAATTTTAACCGTACTTACCAGTAACTTGAATTTCCTTCCATAGGATATCATTGCCTGCTTTTTGCTGAAAAAGTTTCGAAGTGTTGATTTTTGAAACATACAAATATTCCTCTAAAATCAGCCGAAATACGAATTCCGATTTACTCACCTGTTATCAGGAGAGACCTCAGTGCTGTATCTTTCAGCCCAGTACTGGTCCTGAAAAGTAATTTTAACCGTACTTACCAGTAACTTGAATTTCCTTCCATAGGCTAACATTGACTGGTTTCACTTGGAAATTCTTCTAAGTGTGGAGTTTTGGAACTTTAAAATATTCCTCTAAAATCAGCCGAAATACGAATTCCGATTTACTCACCTGTTATCAGGAGAGACCTCAGTGCTGCATCTTTCAGCCCAGTACTGATCCTCAAAAGTAATTTTAACCGTACTTACCAGTAACTTGAATTTCCTTCCATAGGATATCATTGTCTGCTTTTGCTGAAAAAGTTTCTAAGTGTTGATTTTTGAAACATACAAATATTCCTCTAAAATCAGCCGAAATACAAATTCCGATTTACTCACCTGTTATCAGGAGAGACCTCAGTGCTGTATCTTTCAGCCCAGTACTGGTCCTGAAAAGTAATTTTAACCGTACTTACCAGTAACTTGAATTTCCTTCCATAGGCTAACATTGACTGGTTTCACTTGGAAATTCTTCTAAGTGTGGAGTTTTGGAACTTTAAAATATTCCTCTAAAATCAGCCGAAATACGAATTCCGATTTACTCACCTGTTATCAGGAGAGACCTCAGTGCTGCATCTTTTAGCCCAGCACTGACCCTGAAAAGTAATTTTAACCGTACTTACCAGTAACTTATATTTTCTTCCATAGGAATCCATTGTCTGGTTTTCAGCAGAAAAGTTTCAAAGTGTCGATTTTCACAAACTACAAATATTCCTTAAAAATCGCCTGTATGACTTAAACGCATTCTTTCAACTGTTTACAGGAGATGCACCAGTGCTGGATCCAGGATCCAACACTGAGTAAGAAAAAGTAACGATAACAGTTTTTACCTGCTAAGTGAATTTCCTTCCATGGGATAACATTGGTGATTCTATGAGAAAAAGTTTCAAAGTGTCAACTTTTAAAATACAATAATATTCCTTAAAAATCACTAATGTAACCAAAACGCTTTTACTCAACTGTTTACAGGAGATGTCCCAGGACTGAATCTAGGATCCAGTCCTGTGGTTAGAAAAGTAATCCATAAAGTAACTAATTGCATTTAACTAGAAATTCACATTGAGCTGAATGTTGCATTGTGTTTGAAAATGTGTTGCCCATTGCAACAACTGTAACTACTGTACTTAAAAGTCTATTGCCTATGTGCAAAGTATTTAAACTAAAGTAATTCATTCTGAGAAAGTATTTTTGTAATGTATAATGTAATTACAATGTAATTTAAAAAATAAAATATGTAAAAAAATTGTTTCTAAAAATGTAGTAAATCAGTATGAAAAAAATAAATATAACAATTAATACATTTAAAAATTGTCATTTACAAAACCTTTGAAATTCACTGAAAAAACCGTAGGTTTCAGACATGTTATAGTTAGGAATTAGCATTTAAAAAACCTTTGAAATTCACTGAAAAAACCATAGGTTTCAGACACGTTATAGTTAGAAATTAGCATTTAAAAACCTTTGAAATTCACTGAAAAAACCACAGGTTTCAGGCACGTTATAGTTAGAAATTTGCATTTAAAAAACCTTAAAAATCACTGAAAAAACCATAAGGTTTTAGGGACAGTTATAGTTAGTTGGACATTGCACTCGTACAAAACCCGTGAAATTCCCCCGTTATAGTTAGTTGAGGTAACAATAACTCGCGCCCCCGCAATGCACTGCTGATGACGTCACATATTACATCACTCATGACAAGGTCAGTGACATCACTGATGACATCACTGATGACATCTCAAATGACATCACTGATGACATCACTGATGACATCATCCATGTGAGAATTTAATGCATCTTCTCACACCCTAATATAAGTTTTGAAACACCCACTCTAAATTACAGACTGCCATTCTCAAAACCATACACACTCCAATATCAATAAGTACATACCCACTCACTGATTCTTAGGTCTACACACACACATCTACTCACTCACCCGTACAGTCACTCATACTTACAGTCACTCAGTACAGGACTATCATATGCACTCATACACCTATATAAACACTCACACAACGCAACTCATCCATAGAGGTACTCACACACCTAGTCAGTCATGCAAATAATTAATCACACTCCAATTTACTCACCTATACAGTTATACACACCAGCTCACTTACTCATAAAAATACTAGCACATTCTTACGCTGCTATGCAATCACTGATGCAAGCACACACTCATCCATATAGCCACTCTCACAATCACACACTCTCATTTATAGCCATTTATATACTCCAACACACATATATACTGCCTTTCACATATGTAGTTACTCACACATGTACCACTGAGATATACATTCAATCACTAACACACCCATACACACACTCACCCACCCATACAGTCCATCACAGACGCACTCTTGAAACCATGCACCCAGTGAATCACCCACTCACACATCTATGCACAGAGTCACACTCACCCCACCCACACAAACACTGAGGCACCCATACAGATACTCAGAGAACCAATCCATAACCCATATAGACACTCATTTAGCTAGTCAGAAACCCATGCAGCTGCTTACACAACAACAGACAGACGGATACAGACATTCACACAGTTTAGTCACTCACCCATGCATCCAGTAAGATACGTTTAATCACTCACTTATAGACTCAGTCACGCACCTACTAAATCATCCATTCAGACACTTATACACCCACTCATTCTTCAATACGCCTTTCCCTATATATATTAAACATATTTAAACTTTACACAAACACACAGTCACTGGATGATGTCATCAGTGATGTCATCAGTGATGTCATTTGAGATGTCATCAGTGATGTCATCAGTGATGTCACTGACCATGTCATGAGTGATGTAATATGTGATGTCATCAGCAGTGCATTGCGGGGCGCGAGTTATAGTTACCTGAACTAACTATAACGGGGGAATTTCACGGGTTTTGTACGAGTGCAATGTCCAACTAACTATAACTGTCCCTAAAACCTTATGGTTTTTTCAGTGATTTTTTAAGGTTTTTTAAATGCAAATTTCTAACTATAACGTGCCTGAAACCTGAGGTTTTTTCAGTGAATTTTATATATATATATATATATATATATATATATATATATATATATATATATATATATATATATATATCTACTAGCGGTCGCCAGTAGATAGTTATAGTTAAAACCTATTATCCATAGGAAATCCACGACATTCTATTTGAAATAACGTTGGCGCCGGTTGACGAATCTTCGCAAAAGTTTCCAACTTGTTGGGGCGCTCCGGTCCGCTCCTATCCTGAAAGTCTCGGGGTGATACGTCAAGCGGGGCCGAGAAAAAGGGGGTCCCAAAACGCGTTTTCCCCATTCATTTTTCCATAGGAACCTTTAGTCGCAGCTACAGCCCGAACTGCTGAACGGAATTACACCAAATTTGGCAAAGAGGTAGCCCTTGGTTCAGTGTCGTGCCTTTTGCTTAAATGGTGTAAATCCGTTCAGTAGTTCCTGAGAAAATCAAAAGTAAAGTCACATATAT
>CAWUFW010029209.1:0-19569 GCA_963921515.1 Calotriton arnoldi | reverse complement strand
CCCGAGTGGGACGGGCATGCCCAGACGTGGGTCCCGTGCTTTCCATGCCACTGGAATCAAGCTATCCTGGCTGAAGAGGGGTGAAACCCCGAAACCGGTCCTAGGATGCTTGTTTCCAGTCCAGGAGGACCTGGCTTGGCAGTTCGGGCTGGACTGTTCCCATGAGGCACAGGGTCAAGACTGATTTGCATATGGCTGGGTTCAAACTGGAATGGCATGGTGAGCAAAAACGATGGATTTAGGCCCAGATCTCTGTACTGGGGTGAATGTATGACATTGTTCTGCATTCTGTCCATCAATTGTTGCTTTTGCATTTGTCACCCCCGAGTGGGACGGGTATGCCCAGACGTGGGTCCCGTGCTCTCCATGCCACTGGAATCAAGCTATCCTGGCTGAAGAGGGGTGAAACTCCCGAAACCGGTCCTAGGATGCTTGTTTCCAGTCCAGGAAGGACCTGGCTTGGCAGTTCGGGCTGGACTGTTCCCATGAGGCACAGGGTCAAGACTGATTTGCATATGGCTGGGTTCAAACTGGAATGGCATGGTGAGCAAAAACGATGGATTTAGGCCCAGATCTCTGTACTGGGGTGAATGCATGACATTGTTCTGCATTCTGTCCATCAATTGTTGCTTTTGCATTTGTCACCCCGAGTGGGACGGGTATGCCCAGACGTGGGTCCCGTGCTCTCCATGCCACTGGAATCAAGCTATCCTGGCTGAAGAGGTGAAACCCCGAAACCGGTCCTAGGATGCTTGTTTCCAGTCCAGGGAGGACCTGGCTTGGCAGTTCGGGCTGGACTGTTCCCATGAGGCACAGGGTCAAGACTGATTTGCATATGGCTGGGTTCAAACTGGAATGGCATGGTGAGCAAAAACGATGGATTTAGGCCCAGATCTCCTGTACTGGGGGTGAATGCATGACATTGTTCTGCATTCTGTCCATCAATTGTTGCTTTTGCATTTGTCACCTCCCGAGTGGGACGGGTATGCCCAGACGTGGTCCCGTGCTCTCCATGCCACTGGAATCAAGCTATCCTGGCTGAAGAGGGGTGAAACCCCGAAACCGGTCCTAGGATGCTTGTTTCCAGTCCAGGGAGGACCTGGGCTTGGCAGTTCGGGCTGGACTGTTCCCATGAGGCACAGGGTCAAGACTGATTTGCATATGGCTGGGTTCAAACTGGAATGGCATGGTGAGCAAAAAAACGATGGATTTAGGCCCAGATCTCTGTACTGGGGTGAATGCATGACATTGTTCTGCATTCTGTCCATCAATTGTTGCTTTTGCATTTGTCACCCCGAGTGGGACGGGTATGCCCAGACGTGGGTCCCGTGCTTTCATGCCACTGGAATCAAGCTATCCTGGCTGAAGAGGGGTGAAACCCCGAAACCGGTCCTAGGATGCTTGTTTCCAGTCCAGGGAGGACCTGGCTTGGCAGTTCGGGCTGGACTGTTCCCATGAGGCACAGGGTCAAGACTGATTTGCATATGGCTGGGTTCAAACTGGAATGGCATGGTGAGCAAAAACGATGGATTTAGGCCCAGATCTCTGTACTGGGGTGAATGCATGACATTGTTCTGCATTCTGTCCATCAATTGTTGCTTTTGCATTTGTCACCCCGAGTGGGACGGGTATGCCCAGACGTGGGTCCCAGTGCTCTCCATGCCACTGGAATCAAGCTATCCTGGCTGAAGAGGGTGAAACCCCGAAACCGGTCCTAGGATGCTTGTTTCCAGTCCAGGGAGGACCTGGCTTGGCAGTTCGGGCTGGACTGTTCCCATGAGGCACAGGGTCAAGACTGATTTGCATATGGCTGGGTTCAAACTGGAATGGCATGGTGAGCAAAAAAACGATGGATTTAGGCCCAGATCTCTGTACTGGGGTGAATCGCATGACATTGTTCTGCATTCTGTCCATCAATTGTTGCTTTTGCATTTGTCACCCGAGTGGGACGGGTATGCCCAGACGTGGGTCCCGTGCTCTCCATGCCACTGGAATCAAGCTATCCTGGCTGAAGAGGGGTGAAACCCCGAAACCGGTCCTAGGATGCTTGTTTCAGTCCAGGGAGGACCTGGCTTGGCAGTTCGGGCTGGACTGTTCCCATGAGGCACAGGGTCAAGACTGATTTGCATATGGCTGGGTTCAAACTGGAATGGCATGGTGAGCAAAAAAACGATGGATTTAGGCCCAGATCTCTGTACTGGGGTGAATGCATGACATTGTTCTGCATTCTGTCCATCAATTGTTGTTTTTGCATTTGTCACCCCGAGTGGGACGGGTATGCCCAGACGTGGGTCCCGTGCTCTCCATGCCACTGGAATCAAGCTATCCTGGCTGAAGAGGGGTGAAACCCCGAAGCCGGTCCTAGGATGCTTGTTTCCAGTCCAGGGAGGACCTGGCTTGGCAGTTCGGGCTGGACTGTTCCCATGAGGCACAGGGTCAAGACTGATTTGCATATGGCTGGGTTCAAACTGGAATGGCATGGTGAGCAAAAAAACGATGGATTTAGGCCCAGATCTCTGTACTGGGGTGAATGTATGACATTGTTCTGCATTCTGTCCATCAATTGTTGTTTTTGCATTTGTCACCCCGAGTGGGACGGGTATGCCCAGACGTGGGTCCCGTGCTCTCCATGCCACTGGAATCAAGCTATCCTGGCTGAAGAGGGGTGAAACCCCGAAACCGGTCCTAGGATGCTTGTTTCCAGTCCAGGGAGGACCTGGCTTGGCAGTTCGGGCTGGACTGTTCCCATGAGGCACAGGGTCAAGACTGATTTGCATATGGCTGGGTTCAAACTGGAATGGCATGGTGAGCAAAAAAACGATGGATTTAGGCCCAGATCTCTGTACTGGGGTGAATGTATGACATTGTTCTGCATTCTGTCCATCAATTGTTGTTTTTGCATTTGTCACCCCGAGTGGGACGGGTATGCCCAGACGTGGGTCCCGTGCTCTCCATGCCACTGGAATCAAGCTATCCTGGCTGAAGAGGGGTGAAACCCCGAAACCGGTCCTAGGATGCTTGTTTCCAGTCCAGGGAGGACCTGGCTTGGCAGTTCGGGCTGGACTGTTCCCATGAGGCACAGGGTCAAGACTGATTTGCATATGGCTGGGTTCAAACTGGAATGGCATGGTGAGCAAAAAACGATGGATTTAGGCCCAGATCTCTGTACTGGGGTGAATGTATGACATTGTTCTGCATTCTGTCCATCAATTGTTGCTTTTGCATTTGTCACCCCGAGTGGGACGGGTATGCCCAGACGTGGGTCCCGTGCTCTCCATGCCACTGGAATCAAGCTATCCTGGCTGAAGAGGGGTGAAACCCGAAACCGGTCCTAGGATGCTTGTTTCCAGTCCAGGGAGGACCTGGCTTGGCAGTTCGGGCTGGACTGTTCCCATGAGGCACAGGGTCAAGACTGATTTGCATATGGCTGGGTTCAAACTGGAATGGCATGGTGAGCAAAAACGATGGATTTAGGCCCAGATCTCTGTACTGGGGTGAATGTATGACATTGTTCTGCATTCTGTCCATCAATTGTTGCTTTTGCATTTGTCACCCGAGTGGGACGGGTATGCCCAGACGTGGGTCCCGTGCTTTCCATGCCACTGGAATCAAGCTATCCTGGCTGAAGAGGGGTGAAACCCCGAAACCGGTCCTAGGATGCTTGTTTCCAGTCCAGGGAGGACCTGGCTTGGCAGTTCGGGCTGGACTGTTCCCATGAGGCACAGGGTCAAGACTGATTTGCATATGGCTGGGTTCAAACTGGAATGGCATGGTGAGCAAAAAACGATGGATTTAGGCCCAGATCTCTGTACTGGGGTGAATGTATGACATTGTTCTGCATTCTGTCCATCAATTGTTGTTTTTGCATTTGTCACCCCGAGTGGGACGGGTATGCCCAGACGTGGGTCCCGTGCTCTCCATGCCACTGGAATCAAGCTATCCTGGCTGAAGAGGGGTGAAACCCCGAAACCGGTCCTAGGATGCTTGTTTCCAGTCCAGGGAGGACCTGGCTTGGCAGTTCGGGCTGGACTGTTCCCATGAGGCACAGGGTCAAGACTGATTTGCATATGGCTGGGTTCAAACTGGAATGGCATGGTGAGCAAAAAAACGATGGATTTAGGCCCAGATCTCTGTACTGGGGTGAATGTATGACATTGTTCTGCATTCTGTCCATCAATTGTTGTTTTTGCATTTGTCACCCCGAGTGGGACGGGTATGCCCAGACGTGGGTCCCGTGCTCTCCATGCCACTGGAATCAAGCTATCCTGGCTGAAGAGGGGTGAAACCCCGAAACCGGTCCTAGGATGCTTGTTTCCAGTCCAGGGAGGACCTGGCTTGGCAGTTCGGGCTGGACTGTTCCCATGAGGCACAGGGTCAAGACTGATTTGCATATGGCTGGGTTCAAACTGGAATGGCATGGTGAGCAAAAACGATGGATTTAGGCCCAGATCTCTGTACTGGGGTGAATGTATGACATTGTTCTGCATTCTGTCCATCAATTGTTGTTTTTGCATTTGTCACCCCGAGTGGGACGGGTATGCCCAGACGTGGGTCCCGTGCTCTCCATGCCACTGGAATCAAGCTATCCTGGCTGAAGAGGGGTGAAACCCCGAAACCGGTCCTAGGATGCTTGTTTCCAGTCCAGGGAGGACCTGGCTTGGCAGTTCGGGCTGGACTGTTCCCATGAGGCACAGGGTCAAGACTGATTTGCATATGGCTGGGTTCAAACTGGAATGGCATGGTGAGCAAAAAAACGATGGATTTAGGCCCAGATCTCTGTACTGGGGTGAATGTATGACATTGTTCTGCATTCTGTCCATCAATTGTTGTTTTTGCATTTGTCACCCGAGTGGGACGGGTATGCCCAGACGTGGGTCCCGTGCTTCCATGCCACTGGAATCAAGCTATCCTGGCTGAAGAGGGGTGAAACCCCGAAACCGGTCCTAGGATGCTTGTTTCCAGTCCAGGGAGGACCTGGCTTGGCAGTTCGGGCTGGACTGTTCCCATGAGGCACAGGGTCAAGACTGATTTGCATATGGCTGGGTTCAAACTGGAATGGCATGGTGAGCAAAAAACGATGGATTTAGGCCCAGATCTCTGTACTGGGGTGAATGTATGACATTGTTCTGCATTCTGTCCATCAATTGTTGTTTTTGCATTTGTCACCCCGAGTGGGACGGGTATGCCCAGACGTGGGTCCCGTGCTTCTCCATGCCACTGGAATCAAGCTATCCTGGCTGAAGAGGGGTGAAACCCCGAAACCGGTCCTAGGATGCTTGTTTCCAGTCCAGGGAGGACCTGGCTTGGCAGTTCGGGCTGGACTGTTCCCATGAGGCACAGGGTCAAGACTGATTTGCATATGGCTGGGTTCAAACTGGAATGGCATGGTGAGCAAAAAACGATGGATTTAGGCCCAGATCTCTGTACTGGGGTGAATGTATGACATTGTTCTGCATTCTGTCCATCAATTGTTGCTTTTGCATTTGTCACCCCGAGTGGGACGGGTATGCCCAGACGTGGGTCCCGTGCTCTCCATGCCACTGGAATCAAGCTATCCTGGCTGAAGAGGGGTGAAACCCGAAACCGGTCCTAGGATGCTTGTTTCCAGTCCAGGGAGGACCTGGCTTGGCAGTTCGGGCTGGACTGTTCCCATGAGGCACAGGGTCAAGACTGATTTGCATATGGCTGGGTTCAAACTGGAATGGCATGGTGAGCAAAAAAACGATGGATTTAGGCCCAGATCTCTGTACTGGGGTGAATGTATGACATTGTTCTGCATTCTGTCCATCAATTGTTGTTTTTGCATTTGTCACCCCGAGTGGGACGGGTATGCCCAGACGTGGGTCCCGTGCTCTCCATGCCACTGGAATCAAGCTATCCTGGCTGAAGAGGGGTGAAACCCCGAAACCGGTCCTAGGATGCTTGTTTCCAGTCCAGGGAGGACCTGGCTTGGCAGTTCGGGCTGGACTGTTCCCATGAGGCACAGGGTCAAGACTGATTTGCATATGGCTGGGTTCAAACTGGAATGGCATGGTGAGCAAAAAAACGATGGATTTAGGCCCAGATCTCTGTACTGGGGTGAATGTATGACATTGTTCTGCATTCTGTCCATCAATTGTTGTTTTTGCATTTGTCACCCCGAGTGGGACGGGTATGCCCAGACGTGGGTCCCGTGCTCTCCATGCCACTGGAATCAAGCTATCCTGGCTGAAGAGGGGTGAAACCCCGAAACCGGTCCTAGGATGCTTGTTTCCAGTCCAGGGAGGACCTGGCTTGGCAGTTCGGGCTGGACTGTTCCCATGAGGCACAGGGTCAAGACTGATTTGCATATGGCTGGGTTCAAACTGGAATGGCATGGTGAGCAAAAAACGATGGATTTAGGCCCAGATCTCTGTACTGGGGTGAATGTATGACATTGTTCTGCATTCTGTCCATCAATTGTTGTTTTTGCATTTGTCACCCCGAGTGGGACGGGTATGCCCAGACGTGGGTCCCGTGCTCTCCATGCCACTGGAATCAAGCTATCCTGGCTGAAGAGGGGTGAAACCCCGAAACCGGTCCTAGGATGCTTGTTTCCAGTCCAGGGAGGACCTGGCTTGGCAGTTCGGGCTGGACTGTTCCCATGAGGCACAGGGTCAAGACTGATTTGCATATGGCTGGGTTCAAACTGGAATGGCATGGTGAGCAAAAAAACGATGGATTTAGGCCCAGATCTCTGTACTGGGGTGAATGTATGACATTGTTCTGCATTCTGTCCATCAATTGTTGTTTTTGCATTTGTCACCCCGAGTGGGACGGGTATGCCCAGACGTGGGTCCCGTGCTCTCCATGCCACTGGAATCAAGCTATCCTGGCTGAAGAGGGTGAAACCCCGAAACCGGTCCTAGGATGCTTGTTTCCAGTCCAGGGAGGACCTGGCTTGGCAGTTCGGGCTGGACTGTTCCCATGAGGCACAGGGTCAAGACTGATTTGCATATGGCTGGGTTCAAACTGGAATGGCATGGTGAGCAAAAAAACGATGGATTTAGGCCCAGATCTCTGTACTGGGGTGAATGTATGACATTGTTCTGCATTCTGTCCATCAATTGTTGTTTTTGCATTTGTCACCCCGAGTGGGACGGGTATGCCCAGACGTGGGTCCCGTGCTCTCCATGCCACTGGAATCAAGCTATCCTGGCTGAAGAGGGGTGAAACCCCGAAACCGGTCCTAGGATGCTTGTTTCCAGTCCAGGGAGGACCTGGCTTGGCAGTTCGGGCTGGACTGTTCCCATGAGGCACAGGGTCAAGACTGATTTGCATATGGCTGGGTTCAAACTGGAATGGCATGGTGAGCAAAAAAACGATGGATTTAGGCCCAGATCTCTGTACTGGGGTGAATGTATGACATTGTTCTGCATTCTGTCCATCAATTGTTGTTTTTGCATTTGTCACCCCGAGTGGGACGGGTATGCCCAGACGTGGGTCCCGTGCTCTCCATGCCACTGGAATCAAGCTATCCTGGCTGAAGAGGGGTGAAACCCCGAAACCGGTCCTAGGATGCTTGTTTCCAGTCCAGGGAGGACCTGGCTTGGCAGTTCGGGCTGGACTGTTCCCATGAGGCACAGGGTCAAGACTGATTTGCATATGGCTGGGTTCAAACTGGAATGGCATGGTGAGCAAAAAAACGATGGATTTAGGCCCAGATCTCTGTACTGGGGTGAATGTATGACATTGTTCTGCATTCTGTCCATCAATTGTTGTTTTTGCATTTGTCACCCCGAGTGGGACGGGTATGCCCAGACGTGGGTCCCGTGCTCTCCATGCCACTGGAATCAAGCTATCCTGGCTGAAGAGGGGTGAAACCCCGAAACCGGTCCTAGGATGCTTGTTTCCAGTCCAGGGAGGACCTGGCTTGGCAGTTCGGGCTGGACTGTTCCCATGAGGCACAGGGTCAAGACTGATTTGCATATGGCTGGGTTCAAACTGGAATGGCATGGTGAGCAAAAAACGATGGATTTAGGCCCAGATCTCTGTACTGGGGTGAATGTATGACATTGTTCTGCATTCTGTCCATCAATTGTTGTTTTTGCATTTGTCACCCCGAGTGGGACGGGTATGCCCAGACGTGGGTCCCGTGCTCTCCATGCCACTGGAATCAAGCTATCCTGGCTGAAGAGGGTGAAACCCCGAAACCGGTCCTAGGATGCTTGTTTCCAGTCCAGGGAGGACCTGGCTTGGCAGTTCGGGCTGGACTGTTCCCATGAGGCACAGGGTCAAGACTGATTTGCATATGGCTGGGTTCAAACTGGAATGGCATGGTGAGCAAAAAACGATGGATTTAGGCCCAGATCTCTGTACTGGGGTGAATGTATGACATTGTTCTGCATTCTGTCCATCAATTGTTGTTTTTGCATTTGTCACCCCGAGTGGGACGGGTATGCCCAGACGTGGGTCCCGTGCTCTCCATGCCACTGGAATCAAGCTATCCTGGCTGAAGAGGGGTGAAACCCCGAAACCGGTCCTAGGATGCTTGTTTCCAGTCCAGGGAGGACCTGGCTTGGCAGTTCGGGCTGGACTGTTCCCATGAGGCACAGGGTCAAGACTGATTTGCATATGGCTGGGTTCAAACTGGAATGGCATGGTGAGCAAAAACGATGGATTTAGGCCCAGATCTCTGTACTGGGGTGAATGTATGACATTGTTCTGCATTCTGTCCATCAATTGTTGTTTTTGCATTTGTCACCCCGAGTGGGACGGGTATGCCCAGACGTGGGTCCCGTGCTCTCCATGCCACTGGAATCAAGCTATCCTGGCTGAAGAGGGGTGAAACCCCGAAACCGGTCCTAGGATGCTTGTTTCCAGTCCAGGGAGGACCTGGCTTGGCAGTTCGGGCTGGACTGTTCCCATGAGGCACAGGGTCAAGACTGATTTGCATATGGCTGGGTTCAAACTGGAATGGCATGGTGAGCAAAAAAACGATGGATTTAGGCCCAGATCTCTGTACTGGGGTGAATGCATGACATTGTTCTGCATTCTGTCCATCAATTGTTGCTTTTGCTCTAGTCGTGGTGGAGCATAAAAGTGAGACAATGTTGAATATCTGAACTTCCCAAGTACCTGTAGCAGCTACGTATCTGCCGCTGTCATCATGTACAGTCTTATGGAGTATAAAGGGGAAGGAGGAGTGTATTAAGATGCCAACTCCTGGAGCCTCTGGTATATCCTGCATGCCCTATTAGTTTGTATCCCCACCTATTGATCGCTCCAGATTGTGTTCCTTGAATGTGGGTCTCTTGCAACAGGACCACATCAGGGGCATACCTCTTCAAGTACTGTAAGACTACTCATCTTTTTATTTTATCTCCTAGGCCGTTAACGTTCCAGGAGAGAATTTTAAACCCTTTGGTGGACGCCATCTTACGGTCTCTAACCTATGATCGGGGAAATCCAACCACCCAATTTGTAGGCTGTGATTAGGGGTGAGGAGAAGATGTCTCTTCCCTCCTGCACATGCTTCATTTCTCAACAAATGTCGTATCGCTGACTGATTAAAAAACAACAATCTGGAACAATCCTGACAAAAACATAGTCCCTTCCCACCTCCCCGCCTCCCTGCATGACGGACTAAAACTGACCGCCCCCAACTATGCAGAGTGCCTTTGTACCCCAATAGTGAACATTAACCTATTTAGGGGGCAACCTCAATCCAACCCTATTGATGATGCCGCTACCTTCCAGTCAACAATATTACATTATCCCAATACAAAGTCTATAACAGTTGAACAGGACTTATCAGTGAGTCACCATCTGCAGGAGAATTCCATCTGTGATAAGTTCAGGAGTCTACGATCTTCCCCTGCCGGCAGGAGAACCGCTGGCAACTGCCCCCGAGGCATGCATTCATTGCCAAATGTCATTGTCGAGATCTTCTGCAGAGTCCGTCGGGTCTCTGTTGCGTGTGGCAGAGGGTTCATGAGCGGTCTTTCCCATGGACACTCCCCTTAGACTCTTCTGCATCTGGGAGTTCTCCACCCATCCAGCCATTCCCATACCTCCTCTGGTGTAGTGAAAAAACAGGTTTTCCCCTCTGCGAGCACTCGGAGTTTGGCCGGAAATAGCATGGTGTATTTCTTTTTTTTTTTCTCCTTTTTTTTCTTATTGTCTACAGTTGAGAAAAATTCTGACAAATATCCTTACGATAAAATTCTGGCAAACAAATATATTAACAGAGGGAGAACACCACAACAAAAATAAGGTGTCAGTAATTTTTCGAAAATCAAGACCCAGTTTGGATTTGCGATTCCTTCCAATTATAGATAGGGTCCTGAGATACGTTTACCCCAAATTTTTCCTCTTTTACCCCTCCTCTCGTAAATTCCCTCTCCAGGTTAAACATCGCTAGTAACCTAGCTAGCCAGAGTTGAAAAGTTGGGGCGGCTTGATCAAGCCAGGCTGCAGCAACACATATGTCGGAGAACTGCCATAGCAAGAAACAAAAAGCGAAAATGCGAGGCTTGCCCTGGGTGTTGTCAACCCCAAGGAGCATTAGGGTTGGGGTTAGCTTAATTTTAATATCCAAGGTGTGTTCTGCAGAAAGCCGTAATTGAAAATTTTATTGGATCAAGCCGCGGGCAGGTGGAAAACATTGGACACCATCAAGACCATGAGCACAATACACTCCCGGCTCCCCGTCAGACCCTTTCCCGCACCACATCTTCAACAGCCAGCAGCTCCATCGCACCCCACCTGTGCAACATCATCCATCTCTCCTTCGAGACCCCGACCTTCCCAGAGAGCTGAAACACGCAGAGATCAACGCCCTACTCAAAAAACCCAAGGCGGACCCGAGAGACCTCACGAACTTCCGGCCCATCTCCCTGCTTCCGTTCCCAGCCAAGGTCATCGAGAAGATCGTCAACAAACAGCTAACCCGATACCTGAAGAAAACAGCATCCTGGACCCATCCCAATCGGGGTTCCGCAGCAACCACAGCACTGAGACTGCCCTCATCGCCGCCACCGACATCAGGATCCTGCTGGACAGGCGGTGAGACCGCAGCCCTCATCCTGCTGAACCTCGCCGCTTTAGAGGCACTGTCTGCCACCGCACTCTACGCACACGCCTCCACGACGCAGGGATCCGAGACAAGGCCCTGGAATGGGCCGCCTCCTTCCTCACCGGCAGAACCCAGAGAGTCCGCCTCCCACCATTCCGATCCGAAGCCTCCGAGATCATCTGCGGCGGTACCCCAGGGATCGTCCCTCAGCCCAACACTGTTCAACATCTACATGGCCCCGCTCGCACGCATCGCCAGACAGCACGACCTCAACATAATCTCCTACGCCGACGACACTCAACTGATCCTCTCCCTCACCAAGGACCCTCGCCGCCAAATCCAACCTCCATGAAGGAATGAAGGCCGTCGCCGATTGGATGAAGATCAGCCGACTCAAAACTGAACACGGAGAAGACAGAGGTCCTCATCCTCGGCTCCAGCCCCTCAGCCTCGGACGACTCCTGGTGGCCAACGACGCTGGGAGCAGCCCGACACCCACCGACCACGCGCGCAACCTGGGAGTCATCCTCGACTCAACGCTCTCCATGGCCAGGCAAGTCAACGCAGTCTCCATCCTCCTGCTTCAACACCCTCCACATGCTTCGCAAGATCTACAGGTGGATCCCGACAGACACAAGAAGAACAGTCACCCAGGCCCCTCGTCAGTAGCAGACTTGACTATGGGAACACCCTCTACGCAGGAGCCCCGGCCAAGCTCATCAAGCGACTGCAACGCGTACAAAACGCCTCCGCGCACGCCTGATCTCGATGTACCACGCCACAGCCACATCACCCCCACCTGAGGAACCTGCACTGGCTCCCCGTCGACAGGAGAATCTCCTTCAAACTCCTCATCCACGCACACAAGGCAATCCACAAGACTGGCCCAGCCTACCTCAACAGACGACTCCTCTTCTACGTCCCCAGCCGCCAACTCCGCTCCGCCGACCTCTCCCTCGCCACCGTCCTCGCATTCGAAGAACTACCACCGGCGGCAGATCCTTCTCCCACTCGCCGCCAAGACCCGGAACACCCTTCCACTAAGCCTAGCGACAGACCCAAGACCTGCTGACCTTCAGGAGGCTACTCAAGACCTGGTTGTTCGACCAGCAGCAGCACTCCCCTTTTTTTCTCCCCAGCGCCTTGAGACCCCGCGCGGGCAAGTAGCGCGCTTTACAAATTCTGTGATTGATTGATTGACTAAATCAGCGTTTAATAGGTTGCACCGTGAACACCTAATTCCCACCTGTCCTCCCCACTGTGCTATCTTTGCCGGGGGTATAGTAGAGTGAAAAGATCGTCTTGCAATGCTGAGCCTGAAGCCCAGCAGAACATAACACTGTCTGCCCCAGCTCTAAAGACTCAAGGAAATTATCCGGATCAATGCCCAGCCTATCTTTCCATTTTTCACAGTGCTTTTCTAAGTCATCGTGCTTAAGTGATGTAAGTTCACAATAAATTCCTTTTATATTACAACCCTTGCTGCTTCTTATAGCATCCATGACTTTATTTTTACCAAAGCCGTTAAGCCCACCGCAGCTTTTTGCCCAGGAAGCTTCTGATCTGGAGATATTTAAAAAAATTCTTAGAGCTTATCCCGAATTTGTCCTGGATATCCTTAAATTGAGCATTCCCTCAAAGCCCATCAAATCCCCCACTTTCGCAAGGCCACGCCCTGCCCATTCTGCCATAATCTGATCGGAGAAAATTTCTGGGAGCGTGGGATTGCCATACAGCTGGGTATAAGAGTTCATTCTGCCCAAACCCGGTCTTCTTCTTAAGGGCAGCCCAGAGTTTTAAAGGCTGCCAACATAGTTTTAAACTTTGTTCTTTTAAAATAACTCAGCTCACTAAATTTCATGAAGCAGTTCATTACATCCTCGCCTACCAATAACCTATAAACATCTGGCAACCTATCCTCGGCACTTAGATCTACTGATTGCCCACCAAACAGCACCCACATATTGGAGAGCACGCAGCCCAATAATAAAATTTAAAATCTGGAAGTGCCCAACCGCCTCTTGCAGAAGGCAGTGTCATATAACGGAAGGCTCTCCGTGTTTTGCCATGTGCCCAAACAAATCGATTAACCAGACTTTCTAGTGCAGCAAACCATTGCTTCCCAAATTCTAAAAGGAATGGCCCTGAATAAATAGAGTATTTTTGGTAAAAATACCATTTTAACCACGTTACAGCGTGCGACCAAAGACAAATGTAAATTATGAAATTTATCAAAATCTTTCTTAGCCTTCCGAATTATAGGGTCAATATTTATTGCCACCAGTGCATTCAGATCAGAGGATATAGAAATACCCAGATAAACCGCTGAGTCTGTCACCCGTGATTCGGAAAGGCTAATCCCCGGTTAATGACTATCTGGTCTTCTGTTTATTGGGGCATATCCAGAGATCCTACCAAATGTTAGAGCAATCTCTCGACTGCCGCTATTGCTGCTAATGGATTAGGAGTAACTAAGGCGACATCATTGGCGTATGCGAGGACTTTTGTTGCAATACCGTGATCAAATCATTTGCTTGATTTCCCGACAAACCTCTAGGAGCCGAATTAAAGGGGCTCATATATATATATGGCGAATAGCAGGGGTGCGCATGGGCAACCCTGCCGGGTGCCTCGTTTGATCTCAAAGGATGTAGTGTATTTCCCATTTATTCTTAAACGAGCTGTTGGTACATTATACATAGCTCGAATGTCTTTAATAAACCCTGACCAATTCGAACCATTTCAGTGCCTCCCATAAATAATCCCAGGAGACCCTATCAAAGGCTTTTCTGCATCCAAAAGCAGCAAAGCCATAGGGTCCCCCTGAGACTTCTGCTGCATCAAACAGTTATTACATGTCGCGTATGCTGGGTAGTACCCCTCCCGGTTATGAACCCGTGCTGACACGGGTGGATGGTTTTGGCTTTATAATGGTGTTTAATCTGGTCGCAAGGCTTTTGAGAAAATCTTAGCATCACTATTTATAAGCGTAATTGGCGGTATGATCCAGGCTCCCGGGCGGCTTACCTTTTTTAAAAATATTATAATATCAGCGCCTGCCCAAGAAGCGGGAACCGACCTCCTGATTGTCACAGTGTATCGTTTCAACCAGGTCGGGTCGATTTCATCCAGAAAGACCTTTTAAAACTCCAACGGAATCTGATCAGGTCCGGTGGCCTTGCCAGAAGGGAGATTTCTCAGCGCACCATAAATCTCATCCTGCGTCAGGAGCTACCTCCAGCTTTTCACTATCCTCAGTTTCAATGCTCTGCAAAGGTATGCTATTGAGGTAATCCTGAGATAAATTCTGCGAATCCTGAGATTCCTCCCGTATAGTCGATAAAAGAATTGCCGAAACACTTCCTGGATCCCGGAGGATCTGTGTCAGTCTCCAAACTCATCTGTAATCTCGTTTGCGGCACACCTTTGTCGAAGTCTGACTGCCAATGTATGACCTACCCGCCTCACTAGAATTCTTGGCATTGCTCTTTTTTTCGCTAAAAGCATTCTGATGCCTTTGCAGCAGCCCTTTCCCCAATTCTCTGCCTGTAGCCACGTCAAGCCGATGCAAAATATCATTAGTGACTAAGCCTATTTTTACCGCCGTAGCCAGCTCCTCTTCAATTCTAGCTAAGTTTTTATGGAGCGTTTCTTCATATTGCGCCTCTCTCTTTTGCCGAAATAAACTAAAGCTAAGAGTCTCCCCTCTAACACCTGCTTTAAAGCAACCCACACAACTCCTGCACTAACACTGTGTCTATTTATATCAAGAAAGCCGTGATCCACCCCTTCATATGGGAGACATATTCAGGATCTATTAAAGCCTCTTTCGAGAGTCAGGTCCGCTCAACCGTTTCCTTTAGTGAAAGCCAAATTGAGAGCAAGAGGGTTGTGATCCGATAATATCCTTGGGAGTTTCTCTATTGTAACCCGGTGTGCTAATGAGTGTGATACAAAAAATAATCGAGTCGAAAAATCGCGTTGTGTGGGGCAGAAAAAAGGTACTGCCGTCGTCATTATTTTAAATGTTCCATACATCTATAAGTCCATGATTATTAATCATATTAGTAAGTGCCTTAAAAACCCTTCTTTGCGTCTTACGTATTATACACGGTGATTCCCAAGAGTCCCCAAGCCCATTTATATTAAAATCACACAGCATACGCATGCATGGTGTGATTTCAGTTGCGCTTTCCCTAAGCGCTTCTTAACTTCCAAGAATGATCGTCTTTGCTTCTAGACCCTTGTTGTAAAGTCCGGAAAAGAAACTGTAGTGTTGTCCCAGCGCACTGGAGGTGACACACGTGAGGATTGCAGAATCACATCACGGTCTCTGAAATTAAAGATGCGAGCTTACTGTGATGGGCCTGTGGCGGGGCTTCGGTGGGATCCCAGGGATTTGGTGCGCCCACCCACGGAGAAATATTTTGAGAGCCCTTGGGGTTCCAAGCATTTCAGGATAAGATCCTCAACAAAGAGATCTACTGCTGGGCCTTCAGCCTTTTCCGGCACTCCATGATTCTCACGCTACTTCAGCGCATGGCCGGCTTCTTACAGGCTTCCATTCTTGCCTCCAGCACTTTAACTGACTCGCGCAGGCCCGCCGGCTCGGCTTTGGTGTTTTGGTTTCAGTCTTGAGCGAGGTAATGGTTTCTTTTCCAGCATTTGCACTCGGGCTCTGGATAAGTTTCGGATATCTGCACGTATCAGTGTGACTTCAGAGAGCTACTGAGTCGAATTTTAACCTCCAGAGAGGTTTTAATATCCTTAATCGCTGTCGCGATATCCTGCAAGGTCGGAGGCTCCGGCCATTCCTGGACCCTGCTAGTGACGTCCTGAGGTTGTTGCTGCACCTACACTGGGGCAGGGGGCTCTTATGGTGGCACTATTTTCCATCTTGGCTTGCGATGTTACTCTCGGACTCTTGGGTCCCGACATTGTGCCAGGCCCAACTTTGAGCGAAGACCACTCGGGTCCACCGGCCCCGCAGACCTGTGAGGGGGAGCACAAGGGTGGGGGTTCCATCCCCACCACCTACCTGTGAGGGCCAGAGGCTCCCCCAGTGGCCCGCGGGGTTAGCGCCCCCCAATCCCAGCCGCCCCCACGAACGGGGCCGAGCATCACCTCAGGTTACTGGTATATTTCTGGATGGCATGATTAGTCCAGTCTATCTCCACCTTTGGTCTATTGTAGGCTGATGATTTGGGTCTGTGTCCGGGCAGAGGCCTGCCCAAAGCTCTCCCGCGGTTTCTGGGGGACTCCAGGAGGGGCCCACCTCCCTACTGTTCCAGCCAAAGGATCCGAGGGAGGGGACAGTCAGCGCCGCACCGGCCCTCTCTGCGGTCCTGATCGCACCCTCAATCTAGCGCGCAAGAGTCAGCCAAGTCAATTGACACTTCGGCCAATACACCAGGGTGCTTCTGCTCCGAGTCAACAGCTCGCCTGCCTCGCTGGTAAGCCGGCCACACCCAGGTCACTTCTTCGCCGGGGCGGTTTCGCCTCCGGGGGCGAACCCTTCACCCTCAGCCCTTTCCACCCCGATCCGCTATCAGTGTGCGCACTTACTATTTTTCAGAAACTCAGCGGCCACAGTGCTCGGTGCTATGCGGTGTCTCCGCTCCTCAGTTCCCAGCAGCACCAGCGGAAAGAGGCAGGTGGCTCGACCCCAATCCCGAGCGCCCGCGCAAGGGAATGGCACGTTGCTATTGTATTAGAGGATGCCACTCTCCGATGTCGTCTTTTAGCACCAGGCCCAGCCAGCTCTAAGGGGGCCTCGGGGTGGGGTCTTGCCGCTCACCGAGGCCTCGTGGGTTCTTCTCCTCCCGCCTCGGTAAATACTGTGTTCCACGTCGGGGGAGACGCCCCGCCCGGGCGTCCTCCCGCTCTGCGACGCTTTCTCGCCGAGGCCCTAGCCACCACCGCAAGACCCCGCCGCTTACTGCTTGAGCGGGTCCCAGGTCTCTGCAGCCTGTACAGGCCGCTCCCAGGTGCCGTCGTTGCCGTCTTCATGTCTGCAAGCCCGCAGCCCAAGACGGTCACGGGGATCCCTGCCCCTAAGCTCCCGGCAACACTAGCTGCTCAATCCCAGCCCCACCTGCGGCGCCCTCCGGCACCGCACTCCTTTTTCGCTGGGACCCCGGCCGCCACCGCGAGGCTCCGTCCCTTACTGGTGGAACGGGGTCCCGGGTCGCCGCAACATGTAACAGGCCGCTCTCGAATGCCGCCGCACACCGGCCGTCTACTTCACCGAGTTCTGCAGGAGCAAGGCAATCACGGGGTTTTCAGCGCAAGCATCCCCTTTCAAGGGATGTCAGCTTTATTCAGGATCAGCGAACGGATTTGGAAGGTTCCCGCGCGTCGGGCGGTCAGAGCTTCACTTGAGGCTACGGCCATCTTGGCTGACTGCAGGCCACGCCCCAACACATATATTATTAAACACAAAAACATATGTAACAATCCATACTAGTTTTAGGTCATCTTAAGCCGTTGAGGAAGAATCATCCGATGGTCTGCTGCTTCTTCCTTCATTCCCCCTTGGTAAATGTACGAAGTCGGCAAGGTGCTATCTACAAGTGCCAACTTAGTTGCTAAATATTCATGTGCATTAGCTTCATTCTTAGTTCCCGAGAACCCTGCAGTCTAAACTTTACCTATTCAGTATTCCACTGCATAACAATGAACTAGTCTAGAGGCAGGAACATTCTAGTTGTAACCTACGGATTAAGTCATGAAATTCACTTTTCATAATAAGCACTTGTTTTATTATACTATTCAGCATTGTGAATATGGCATCTAGAAAACTAACTACAATGCTAACATGTAGTTTAGCAAAAGAAGAAATACATTTTTAAAGTCAGCACATTCTACAGAGAAGACACATTTGAGCAAGCCAAGTGTAAATCATTTATAAAATCATATTATGGTTCAGCATTTCTAAAAGCATTAATTTATTAATGAACATTTGCTGAAAGGTAGAAAGTGGAAGAGACTAGTCTGGCCTAGTAGTGAAATTACAGTTAAAATGAGTGCTTACTGCAAAACTATGCTACATGTTGATTTTGATGTTTTAGAAAGGCACATATTCCTACACTTCATTTTATTAATCATTTTCTTGTTAATGTCTACTGTAAATTATGGCATTTATTGAAGTGAAATTTTCTTCTCTATCAATCCCCCATCTGAATGTTATTTTAATCATAACACAAGTTCATTTCCCATGTGAGTTCGTTTCAGAGTGCATTCAGCTAGTCTTCTTTCTGACCTCTAAATTTCAGTGACTTCATGTAATATTCATTCATGATTCCCCTCAAACCCTAAATCCTTTTCATATAACTTTCTTTGGCATCTTTTCCTGTGTTTTTATGTGAAATAAATCTACAGCTCACAAAGCAAAAAGAAATATTAAACAAAGTGAAATTTTATTGGCATTAGAATAGCTTTCAGAAATACCCTTTCCTGCTGTTAAAACCAATTTCCACTTGTGAAATTCATTTCCCAAAATGTTCAAAAACACTTAGGGGCCGGTGACGTGTTTTGTCCGGAGAGCATTCCGACCAAATCGGTTCCGGAATTCTTTCCGAACGACTCGGATGGGCACTCCGACCGAAGCTGGGTGCCCGATGCATCCGGATGCTTTCGGATACGATTTGGCTGGACTCCGATGGACCTCAATGGGAGCCTGTGCTCAGAGCGAGGAGCAGAGGCTCCCATTGACCTAGGGGTCGGTTGGGGAAGGCTGCCTGCACCCTGTGGCGGGCACCCCATGGTGCCGCCACACTGTGCATGCATGGGCAAAGGGGTCCCATGGGCACCCACGGGCCCGATTCGGGAGGGCCCCAGGTGAGAGGGGGCCTTCTGCGGGCTCCCAAAGTCAGATTCTAACAGCCAATTCCTTTCGAGACAGCAGATTCAGAAAGGCTGTCTGAATCCTGACATCCTAATCGCTCGGCTGGAATTCGCGGTCCATAGACTGCTATGATTTAGCTTCGACCGACTGTGTTACTCCCAATGCCTTTGGAACCGAGTCGGACCAGTTCGAGCTCGCTTCCCAGCCATCGTAATCACTCGCTGGGAGAAACGTGTCCGAGGCGGTCCGAAGGGTGGGTTCCGAATCGGATTTGGGATGAGAATCAAATGCTGTTCGGAGCCTTTCCGAATGGCATCGTAATCGACCCCTTAGTGTTTTTCCAATTCATGTAATTCAGGTTCTAAATCTGAACAATGTTCTTTGCATAACCTTTTATTGTCTCTTACTTTTTGGCTGGGTATGTATGAACAGCAGTGAGTTAATTTAAGCATTGTGCAGACTCTGCTTTTCTCTGTGAGTAAAATGTCTAGTGAAAGGCGGTCTTGAAATACCATAGACCGTATAGCAATTAATTCAGTGTTAATTATAAACAAAACTGTAGATGTGCTCTTTGCCATCTTGTCATCCTTAATGGTAGCCAACTTTCTGATCTTTTTGTCATTTAAAATAATGCCTATAGGTGGAATTATTGCTCCAAATATGTCTTCCTACTAATGAAGGAAGTGAC
>CAWUFW010029208.1:0-19569 GCA_963921515.1 Calotriton arnoldi | reverse complement strand
TTACAAGGAATATAATAAAGTGAGCATTCACTGAAACCTGGGTCTGTCTTCATTAC
Organism: Calotriton arnoldi; assembly: GCA_963921515.1. Lineage (NCBI taxonomy): Eukaryota > Metazoa > Chordata > Amphibia > Caudata > Salamandridae > Calotriton > Calotriton arnoldi. The sequence continues at coordinate 19,513 of CAWUFW010029208.1, read as the reverse complement.
CAGAAACCACACACTACAATTAAGAGTACAAATTTCTCCCACCATATAGACGCTTGCAGCAATAGGTGGCGCGCATGTGAGCGGGCGAAGGGGGGGGAAAATTGTCAAGGAAGGCCGCTGGTGGAGTTAAATCACTGCAGCTCCGATCTGGCCAAAACAATGACGGCAGACCCCACCATCACTGCAACGCGCAACCGTCGCCTGGGAGCCCCAGTTGCAGAACCACAACAATGATAACACTTCCAACAAGACCCGGACAGCTTTGGACTCAACCATTCTCTAGAGAATGAAAACAAACAATGTTTTTAAAGTGATAAGAGGGGAAGGCTGCTGTCCCTTGGGGCAATCCATTCTTCATACGCTTCTGTTGTCCTTGCTCACTCCATTCTTAGGCGGAAGACGTCAATGCCAGCTAAGCCCCCCAACCCCACCCCCTGCCCGGACTTGTGCTTCATATGCAAAAGAAACAGTTGATGGACGGAATGCTGGACAATGCAAACATTCACCCCCAGTCACAAGGATCTGGGTTTAATCCATCATTCTTTTGCTCACCACACCACCCCAGTTTGGACCCAGCCATATGCAAATCAGTCTTGACCCTGTTCCTTGTGGGAACAGTCCAGCCCGATCTGCCAAGCCAGGTCCTCCCTGGACCGGAAACAAGCATCCTGGGACCGGTTTCAGGGCATCACCCTTCTTCAGCCAGGCTAGCTTGAATCCAGTGGTGTAGTGAGCACGGGACCCACGTCTGGGCATACCCTTCCCACTTAGGGCGACATATGCAAAAGAAACAGTTGATGGACGGAATGCTGGACAATGCAAACATTCACCCCCAGTCACAAGGATCTGGGTTTAATCCATCATTCTTTTGCTCACCACACCACCCCAGTTTGGACCCAGCCATATGCAAATCAGTCTTGACCCTGTTCCTTGTGGGAACAGTCCAGCCCGAACTGCCAAGCCAGGTCCTCCCTGGACCGGAAACAAGCATCCTGGGACCGGTTTCAGGGCATCACCCTTCATCAGCCAGGCTAGCTAGAATCCAGTGGTGTAGTGAGCACGGGACCCACGTCTGGGCATACCCTTCCCACTTAGGGCGACATATGCAAAAGAAACAGTTGATGGACGGAATGCTGGACAATGCAAACATTCACCCCCAGTCACAAGGATCTGGGTTTAATCCATCATTCTTTTGCTCACCACACCACCCCAGTTTGGACCCAGCCATATGCAAATCAGTCTTGACCCTGTTCCTTGTGGGAACAGTCCAGCCCGAACTGCCAAGCCAGGTCCTCCCTGGACCGGAAACAAGCATCCTGGGACCGGTTTCAGGGCATCACCCTTCATCAGCCAGGCTAGCTTGAATCCAGTGGTGTAGTGAGCACGGGACCCACGTCTGGGCATACCCTTCCCACTTAGGGCGACATATGCAAAAGAAACAGTTGATGGACGGAATGCTGGACAATGCAAACATTCACCCCCAGTCACAAGGATCTGGGTTTAATCCATCATTCTTTTGCTCACCACACCACCCCAGTTTGGACCCAGCCATATGCAAATCAGTCTTGACCCTGTTCCTTGTGGGAACAGTCCAGCCCGAACTGCCAAGCCAGGTCCTCCCTGGACCGGAAACAAGCATCCTGGGACCGGTTTCAGGGCATCACCCTTCATCAGCCAGGCTAGCTTGAATCCAGTGGTGTAGTGAGCACGGGACCCACGTCTGGGCATACCCTTCCCACTTAGGGCGACATATGCAAAAGAAACAGTTGATGGACGGAATGCTGGACAATGCAAACATTCACCCCCAGTCACAAGGATCTGGGTTTAATCCATCATTCTTTTGCTCACCACACCACCCCAGTTTGGACCCAGCCATATGCAAATCAGTCTTGACCCTGTTCCTTGTGGGAACAGTCCAGCCCGAACTGCCAAGCCAGGTCCTCCCTGGACCGGAAACAAGCATCCTGGGACCGGTTTCAGGGCATCACCCTTCATCAGCCAGGCTAGCTTGAATCCAGTGGTGTAGTGAGCACGGGACCCACGTCTGGGCATACCCTTCCCACTTAGGGCGACATATGCAAAAGAAACAGTTGATGGACGGAATGCTGGACAATGCAAACATTCACCCCCAGTCACAAGGATCTGGGTTTAATCCATCATTCTTTTGCTCACCACACCACCCCAGTTTGGACCCAGCCATATGCAAATCAGTCTTGACCCTGTTCCTTGTGGGAACAGTCCAGCCCGAACTGCCAAGCCAGGTCCTCCCTGGACCGGAAACAAGCATCCTGGGACCGGTTTCAGGGCATCACCCTTCTTCAGCCAGGCTAGCTTGAATCCAGTGGTGTAGTGAGCACGGGACCCACGTCTGGGCATACCCTTCCCACTTAGGGCGACATATGCAAAAGAAACAGTTGATGGACGGAATGCTGGACAATGCAAACATTCACCCCCAGTCACAAGGATCTGGGTTTAATCCATCATTCTTTTGCTCACCACACCACCCCAGTTTGGACCCAGCCATATGCAAATCAGTCTTGACCCTGTTCCTTGTGGGAACAGTCCAGCCCGAACTGCCAAGCCAGGTCCTCCCTGGACCGGAAACAAGCATCCTGGGACCGGTTTCAGGGCATCACCCTTCATCAGCCAGGCTAGCTTGAATCCAGTGGTGTAGTGAGCACGGGACCCACGTCTGGGCATACCCTTCCCACTTAGGGCGACATATGCAAAAGAAACAGTTGATGGACGGAATGCTGGACAATGCAAACATTCACCCCCAGTCACAAGGATCTGGGTTTAATCCATCATTCTTTTGCTCACCACACCACCCCAGTTTGGACCCAGCCATATGCAAATCAGTCTTGACCCTGTTCCTTGTGGGAACAGTCCAGCCCGAACTGCCAAGCCAGGTCCTCCCTGGACCGGAAACAAGCATCCTGGGACCGGTTTCAGGGCATCACCCTTCATCAGCCAGGCTAGCTTGAATCCAGTGGTGTAGTGAGCACGGGACCCACGTCTGGGCATACCCTTCCCACTTAGGGCGACATATGCAAAAGAAACAGTTGATGGACGGAATGCTGGACAATGCAAACATTCACCCCCAGTCACAAGGATCTGGGTTTAATCCATCATTCTTTTGCTCACCACACCACCCCAGTTTGGACCCAGCCATATGCAAATCAGTCTTGACCCTGTTCCTTGTGGGAACAGTCCAGCCCGAACTGCCAAGCCAGGTCCTCCCTGGACCGGAAACAAGCATCCTGGGACCGGTTTCAGGGCATCACCCTTCATCAGCCAGGCTAGCTTGAATCCAGTGGTGTAGTGAGCACGGGACCCACGTCTGGGCATACCCTTCCCACTTAGGGCGACATATGCAAAAGAAACAGTTGATGGACGGAATGCTGGACAATGCAAACATTCACCCCCAGTCACAAGGATCTGGGTTTAATCCATCATTCTTTTGCTCACCACACCACCCCAGTTTGGACCCAGCCATATGCAAATCAGTCTTGACCCTGTTCCTTGTGGGAACAGTCCAGCCCGAACTGCCAAGCCAGGTCCTCCCTGGACCGGAAACAAGCATCCTGGGACCGGTTTCAGGGCATCACCCTTCATCAGCCAGGCTAGCTTGAATCCAGTGGTGTAGTGAGCACGGGACCCACGTCTGGGCATACCCTTCCCACTTAGGGCGACATATGCAAAAGAAACAGTTGATGGACGGAATGCTGGACAATGCAAACATTCACCCCCAGTCACAAGGATCTGGGTTTAATCCATCATTCTTTTGCTCACCACACCACCCCAGTTTGGACCCAGCCATATGCAAATCAGTCTTGACCCTGTTCCTTGTGGGAACAGTCCAGCCCGAACTGCCAAGCCAGGTCCTCCCTGGACCGGAAACAAGCATCCTGGGACCGGTTTCAGGGCATCACCCTTCATCAGCCAGGCTAGCTTGAATCCAGTGGTGTAGTGAGCACGGGACCCACGTCTGGGCATACCCTTCCCACTTAGGGCGACATATGCAAAAGAAACAGTTGATGGACGGAATGCTGGACAATGCAAACATTCACCCCCAGTCACAAGGATCTGGGTTTAATCCATCATTCTTTTGCTCACCACACCACCCCAGTTTGGACCCAGCCATATGCAAATCAGTCTTGACCCTGTTCCTTGTGGGAACAGTCCAGCCCGAACTGCCAAGCCAGGTCCTCCCTGGACCGGAAACAAGCATCCTGGGACCGGTTTCAGGGCATCACCCTTCATCAGCCAGGCTAGCTTGAATCCAGTGGTGTAGTGAGCACGGGACCCACGTCTGGGCATACCCTTCCCACTTAGGGCGACATATGCAAAAGAAACAGTTGATGGACGGAATGCTGGACAATGCAAACATTCACCCCCAGTCACAAGGATCTGGGTTTAATCCATCATTCTTTTGCTCACCACACCACCCCAGTTTGGACCCAGCCATATGCAAATCAGTCTTGACCCTGTTCCTTGTGGGAACAGTCCAGCCCGAACTGCCAAGCCAGGTCCTCCCTGGACCGGAAACAAGCATCCTGGGACCGGTTTCAGGGCATCACCCTTCATCAGCCAGGCTAGCTTGAATCCAGTGGTGTAGTGAGCACGGGACCCACGTCTGGGCATACCCTTCCCACTTAGGGCGACATATGCAAAAGAAACAGTTGATGGACGGAATGCTGGACAATGCAAACATTCACCCCCAGTCACAAGGATCTGGGTTTAATCCATCATTCTTTTGCTCACCACACCACCCCAGTTTGGACCCAGCCATATGCAAATCAGTCTTGACCCTGTTCCTTGTGGGAACAGTCCAGCCCGAACTGCCAAGCCAGGTCCTCCCTGGACCGGAAACAAGCATCCTGGGACCGGTTTCAGGGCATCACCCTTCATCAGCCAGGCTAGCTTGAATCCAGTGGTGTAGTGAGCACGGGACCCACGTCTGGGCATACCCTTCCCACTTAGGGCGACATATGCAAAAGAAACAGTTGATGGACGGAATGCTGGACAATGCAAACATTCACCCCCAGTCACAAGGATCTGGGTTTAATCCATCATTCTTTTGCTCACCACACCACCCCAGTTTGGACCCAGCCATATGCAAATCAGTCTTGACCCTGTTCCTTGTGGGAACAGTCCAGCCCGAACTGCCAAGCCAGGTCCTCCCTGGACCGGAAACAAGCATCCTGGGACCGGTTTCAGGGCATCACCCTTCATCAGCCAGGCTAGCTTGAATCCAGTGGTGTAGTGAGCACGGGACCCACGTCTGGGCATACCCTTCCCACTTAGGGCGACATATGCAAAAGAAACAGTTGATGGACGGAATGCTGGACAATGCAAACATTCACCCCCAGTCACAAGGATCTGGGTTTAATCCATCATTCTTTTGCTCACCACACCACCCCAGTTTGGACCCAGCCATATGCAAATCAGTCTTGACCCTGTTCCTTGTGGGAACAGTCCAGCCCGAACTGCCAAGCCAGGTCCTCCCTGGACCGGAAACAAGCATCCTGGGACCGGTTTCAGGGCATCACCCTTCATCAGCCAGGCTAGCTTGAATCCAGTGGTGTAGTGAGCACGGGACCCACGTCTGGGCATACCCTTCCCACTTAGGGCGACATATGCAAAAGAAACAGTTGATGGACGGAATGCTGGACAATGCAAACATTCACCCCCAGTCACAAGGATCTGGGTTTAATCCATCATTCTTTTGCTCACCACACCACCCCAGTTTGGACCCAGCCATATGCAAATCAGTCTTGACCCTGTTCCTTGTGGGAACAGTCCAGCCCGAACTGCCAAGCCAGGTCCTCCCTGGACCGGAAACAAGCATCCTGGGACCGGTTTCAGGGCATCACCCTTCATCAGCCAGGCTAGCTTGAATCCAGTGGTGTAGTGAGCACGGGACCCACGTCTGGGCATACCCTTCCCACTTAGGGCGACATATGCAAAAGAAACAGTTGATGGACGGAATGCTGGACAATGCAAACATTCACCCCCAGTCACAAGGATCTGGGTTTAATCCATCATTCTTTTGCTCACCACACCACCCCAGTTTGGACCCAGCCATATGCAAATCAGTCTTGACCCTGTTCCTTGTGGGAACAGTCCAGCCCGAACTGCCAAGCCAGGTCCTCCCTGGACCGGAAACAAGCATCCTGGGACCGGTTTCAGGGCATCACCCTTCATCAGCCAGGCTAGCTTGAATCCAGTGGTGTAGTGAGCACGGGACCCACGTCTGGGCATACCCTTCCCACTTAGGGCGACATATGCAAAAGAAACAGTTGATGGACGGAATGCTGGACAATGCAAACATTCACCCCCAGTCACAAGGATCTGGGTTTAATCCATCATTCTTTTGCTCACCACACCACCCCAGTTTGGACCCAGCCATATGCAAATCAGTCTTGACCCTGTTCCTTGTGGGAACAGTCCAGCCCGAACTGCCAAGCCAGGTCCTCCCTGGACCGGAAACAAGCATCCTGGGACCGGTTTCAGGGCATCACCCTTCTTCAGCCAGGCTAGCTTGAATCCAGTGGTGTAGTGAGCACGGGACCCACGTCTGGGCATACCCTTCCCACTTAGGGCGACATATGCAAAAGAAACAGTTGATGGACGGAATGCTGGACAATGCAAACATTCACCCCCAGTCACAAGGATCTGGGTTTAATCCATCATTCTTTTGCTCACCACACCACCCCAGTTTGGACCCAGCCATATGCAAATCAGTCTTGACCCTGTTCCTTGTGGGAACAGTCCAGCCCGAACTGCCAAGCCAGGTCCTCCCTGGACCGGAAACAAGCATCCTGGGACCGGTTTCAGGGCATCACCCTTCTTCAGCCAGGCTAGCTTGAATCCAGTGGTGTAGTGAGCACGGGACCCACGTCTGGGCATACCCTTCCCACTTAGGGCGACATATGCAAAAGAAACAGTTGATGGACGGAATGCTGGACAATGCAAACATTCACCCCCAGTCACAAGGATCTGGGTTTAATCCATCATTCTTTTGCTCACCACACCACCCCAGTTTGGACCCAGCCATATGCAAATCAGTCTTGACCCTGTTCCTTGTGGGAACAGTCCAGCCCGAACTGCCAAGCCAGGTCCTCCCTGGACCGGAAACAAGCATCCTGGGACCGGTTTCAGGGCATCACCCTTCTTCAGCCAGGCTAGCTTGAATCCAGTGGTGTAGTGAGCACGGGACCCACGTCTGGGCATACCCTTCCCACTTAGGGCGACATATGCAAAAGAAACAGTTGATGGACGGAATGCTGGACAATGCAAACATTCACCCCCAGTCACAAGGATCTGGGTTTAATCCATCATTCTTTTGCTCACCACACCACCCCAGTTTGGACCCAGCCATATGCAAATCAGTCTTGACCCTGTTCCTTGTGGGAACAGTCCAGCCCGAACTGCCAAGCCAGGTCCTCCCTGGACCGGAAACAAGCATCCTGGGACCGGTTTCAGGGCATCACCCTTCTTCAGCCAGGCTAGCTTGAATCCAGTGGTGTAGTGAGCACGGGACCCACGTCTGGGCATACCCTTCCCACTTAGGGCGACATATGCAAAAGAAACAGTTGATGGACGGAATGCTGGACAATGCAAACATTCACCCCCAGTCACAAGGATCTGGGTTTAATCCATCATTCTTTTGCTCACCACACCACCCCAGTTTGGACCCAGCCATATGCAAATCAGTCTTGACCCTGTTCCTTGTGGGAACAGTCCAGCCCGAACTGCCAAGCCAGGTCCTCCCTGGACCGGAAACAAGCATCCTGGGACCGGTTTCAGGGCATCACCCTTCTTCAGCCAGGCTAGCTTGAATCCAGTGGTGTAGTGAGCACGGGACCCACGTCTGGGCATACCCTTCCCACTTAGGGCGACATATGCAAAAGAAACAGTTGATGGACGGAATGCTGGACAATGCAAACATTCACCCCCAGTCACAAGGATCTGGGTTTAATCCATCATTCTTTTGCTCACCACACCACCCCAGTTTGGACCCAGCCATATGCAAATCAGTCTTGACCCTGTTCCTTGTGGGAACAGTCCAGCCCGAACTGCCAAGCCAGGTCCTCCCTGGACCGGAAACAAGCATCCTGGGACCGGTTTCAGGGCATCACCCTTCTTCAGCCAGGCTAGCTTGAATCCAGTGGTGTAGTGAGCACGGGACCCACGTCTGGGCATACCCTTCCCACTTAGGGCGACATATGCAAAAGAAACAGTTGATGGACGGAATGCTGGACAATGCAAACATTCACCCCCAGTCACAAGGATCTGGGTTTAATCCATCATTCTTTTGCTCACCACACCACCCCAGTTTGGACCCAGCCATATGCAAATCAGTCTTGACCCTGTTCCTTGTGGGAACAGTCCAGCCCGAACTGCCAAGCCAGGTCCTCCCTGGACCGGAAACAAGCATCCTGGGACCGGTTTCAGGGCATCACCCTTCTTCAGCCAGGCTAGCTTGAATCCAGTGGTGTAGTGAGCACGGGACCCACGTCTGGGCATACCCTTCCCACTTAGGGCGACATATGCAAAAGAAACAGTTGATGGACGGAATGCTGGACAATGCAAACATTCACCCCCAGTCACAAGGATCTGGGTTTAATCCATCATTCTTTTGCTCACCACACCACCCCAGTTTGGACCCAGCCATATGCAAATCAGTCTTGACCCTGTTCCTTGTGGGAACAGTCCAGCCCGAACTGCCAAGCCAGGTCCTCCCTGGACCGGAAACAAGCATCCTGGGACCGGTTTCAGGGCATCACCCTTCTTCAGCCAGGCTAGCTTGAATCCAGTGGTGTAGTGAGCACGGGACCCACGTCTGGGCATACCCTTCCCACTTAGGGCGACATATGCAAAAGAAACAGTTGATGGACGGAATGCTGGACAATGCAAACATTCACCCCCAGTCACAAGGATCTGGGTTTAATCCATCATTCTTTTGCTCACCACACCACCCCAGTTTGGACCCAGCCATATGCAAATCAGTCTTGACCCTGTTCCTTGTGGGAACAGTCCAGCCCGAACTGCCAAGCCAGGTCCTCCCTGGACCGGAAACAAGCATCCTGGGACCGGTTTCAGGGCATCACCCTTCTTCAGCCAGGCTAGCTTGAATCCAGTGGTGTAGTGAGCACGGGACCCACGTCTGGGCATACCCTTCCCACTTAGGGCGACATATGCAAAAGAAACAGTTGATGGACGGAATGCTGGACAATGCAAACATTCACCCCCAGTCACAAGGATCTGGGTTTAATCCATCATTCTTTTGCTCACCACACCACCCCAGTTTGGACCCAGCCATATGCAAATCAGTCTTGACCCTGTTCCTTGTGGGAACAGTCCAGCCCGAACTGCCAAGCCAGGTCCTCCCTGGACCGGAAACAAGCATCCTGGGACCGGTTTCAGGGCATCACCCTTCTTCAGCCAGGCTAGCTTGAATCCAGTGGTGTAGTGAGCACGGGACCCACGTCTGGGCATACCCTTCCCACTTAGGGCGACATATGCAAAAGAAACAGTTGATGGACGGAATGCTGGACAATGCAAACATTCACCCCCAGTCACAAGGATCTGGGTTTAATCCATCATTCTTTTGCTCACCACACCACCCCAGTTTGGACCCAGCCATATGCAAATCAGTCTTGACCCTGTTCCTTGTGGGAACAGTCCAGCCCGAACTGCCAAGCCAGGTCCTCCCTGGACCGGAAACAAGCATCCTGGGACCGGTTTCAGGGCATCACCCTTCTTCAGCCAGGCTAGCTTGAATCCAGTGGTGTAGTGAGCACGGGACCCACGTCTGGGCATACCCTTCCCACTTAGGGCGACATATGCAAAAGAAACAGTTGATGGACGGAATGCTGGACAATGCAAACATTCACCCCCAGTCACAAGGATCTGGGTTTAATCCATCATTCTTTTGCTCACCACACCACCCCAGTTTGGACCCAGCCATATGCAAATCAGTCTTGACCCTGTTCCTTGTGGGAACAGTCCAGCCCGAACTGCCAAGCCAGGTCCTCCCTGGACCGGAAACAAGCATCCTGGGACCGGTTTCAGGGCATCACCCTTCTTCAGCCAGGCTAGCTTGAATCCAGTGGTGTAGTGAGCACGGGACCCACGTCTGGGCATACCCTTCCCACTTAGGGCGACATATGCAAAAGAAACAGTTGATGGACGGAATGCTGGACAATGCAAACATTCACCCCCAGTCACAAGGATCTGGGTTTAATCCATCATTCTTTTGCTCACCACACCACCCCAGTTTGGACCCAGCCATATGCAAATCAGTCTTGACCCTGTTCCTTGTGGGAACAGTCCAGCCCGAACTGCCAAGCCAGGTCCTCCCTGGACCGGAAACAAGCATCCTGGGACCGGTTTCAGGGCATCACCCTTCTTCAGCCAGGCTAGCTTGAATCCAGTGGTGTAGTGAGCACGGGACCCACGTCTGGGCATACCCTTCCCACTTAGGGCGACATATGCAAAAGAAACAGTTGATGGACGGAATGCTGGACAATGCAAACATTCACCCCCAGTCACAAGGATCTGGGTTTAATCCATCATTCTTTTGCTCACCACACCACCCCAGTTTGGACCCAGCCATATGCAAATCAGTCTTGACCCTGTTCCTTGTGGGAACAGTCCAGCCCGAACTGCCAAGCCAGGTCCTCCCTGGACCGGAAACAAGCATCCTGGGACCGGTTTCAGGGCATCACCCTTCTTCAGCCAGGCTAGCTTGAATCCAGTGGTGTAGTGAGCACGGGACCCACGTCTGGGCATACCCTTCCCACTTAGGGCGACATATGCAAAAGAAACAGTTGATGGACGGAATGCTGGACAATGCAAACATTCACCCCCAGTCACAAGGATCTGGGTTTAATCCATCATTCTTTTGCTCACCACACCACCCCAGTTTGGACCCAGCCATATGCAAATCAGTCTTGACCCTGTTCCTTGTGGGAACAGTCCAGCCCGAACTGCCAAGCCAGGTCCTCCCTGGACCGGAAACAAGCATCCTGGGACCGGTTTCAGGGCATCACCCTTCTTCAGCCAGGCTAGCTTGAATCCAGTGGTGTAGTGAGCACGGGACCCACGTCTGGGCATACCCTTCCCACTTAGGGCGACATATGCAAAAGAAACAGTTGATGGACGGAATGCTGGACAATGCAAACATTCACCCCCAGTCACAAGGATCTGGGTTTAATCCATCATTCTTTTGCTCACCACACCACCCCAGTTTGGACCCAGCCATATGCAAATCAGTCTTGACCCTGTTCCTTGTGGGAACAGTCCAGCCCGAACTGCCAAGCCAGGTCCTCCCTGGACCGGAAACAAGCATCCTGGGACCGGTTTCAGGGCATCACCCTTCTTCAGCCAGGCTAGCTTGAATCCAGTGGTGTAGTGAGCACGGGACCCACGTCTGGGCATACCCTTCCCACTTAGGGCGACATATGCAAAAGAAACAGTTGATGGACGGAATGCTGGACAATGCAAACATTCACCCCCAGTCACAAGGATCTGGGTTTAATCCATCATTCTTTTGCTCACCACACCACCCCAGTTTGGACCCAGCCATATGCAAATCAGTCTTGACCCTGTTCCTTGTGGGAACAGTCCAGCCCGAACTGCCAAGCCAGGTCCTCCCTGGACCGGAAACAAGCATCCTGGGACCGGTTTCAGGGCATCACCCTTCATCAGCCAGGCTAGCTTGAATCCAGTGGTGTAGTGAGCACGGGACCCACGTCTGGGCATACCCTTCCCACTTAGGGCGACATATGCAAAAGAAACAGTTGATGGACGGAATGCTGGACAATGCAAACATTCACCCCCAGTCACAAGGATCTGGGTTTAATCCATCATTCTTTTGCTCACCACACCACCCCAGTTTGGACCCAGCCATATGCAAATCAGTCTTGACCCTGTTCCTTGTGGGAACAGTCCAGCCCGAACTGCCAAGCCAGGTCCTCCCTGGACCGGAAACAAGCATCCTGGGACCGGTTTCAGGGCATCACCCTTCTTCAGCCAGGCTAGCTTGAATCCAGTGGTGTAGTGAGCACGGGACCCACGTCTGGGCATACCCTTCCCACTTAGGGCGACATATGCAAAAGAAACAGTTGATGGACGGAATGCTGGACAATGCAAACATTCACCCCCAGTCACAAGGATCTGGGTTTAATCCATCATTCTTTTGCTCACCACACCACCCCAGTTTGGACCCAGCCATATGCAAATCAGTCTTGACCCTGTTCCTTGTGGGAACAGTCCAGCCCGAACTGCCAAGCCAGGTCCTCCCTGGACCGGAAACAAGCATCCTGGGACCGGTTTCAGGGCATCACCCTTCTTCAGCCAGGCTAGCTTGAATCCAGTGGTGTAGTGAGCACGGGACCCACGTCTGGGCATACCCTTCCCACTTAGGGCGACATATGCAAAAGAAACAGTTGATGGACGGAATGCTGGACAATGCAAACATTCACCCCCAGTCACAAGGATCTGGGTTTAATCCATCATTCTTTTGCTCACCACACCACCCCAGTTTGGACCCAGCCATATGCAAATCAGTCTTGACCCTGTTCCTTGTGGGAACAGTCCAGCCCGAACTGCCAAGCCAGGTCCTCCCTGGACCGGAAACAAGCATCCTGGGACCGGTTTCAGGGCATCACCCTTCTTCAGCCAGGCTAGCTTGAATCCAGTGGTGTAGTGAGCACGGGACCCACGTCTGGGCATACCCTTCCCACTTAGGGCGACATATGCAAAAGAAACAGTTGATGGACGGAATGCTGGACAATGCAAACATTCACCCCCAGTCACAAGGATCTGGGTTTAATCCATCATTCTTTTGCTCACCACACCACCCCAGTTTGGACCCAGCCATATGCAAATCAGTCTTGACCCTGTTCCTTGTGGGAACAGTCCAGCCCGAACTGCCAAGCCAGGTCCTCCCTGGACCGGAAACAAGCATCCTGGGACCGGTTTCAGGGCATCACCCTTCTTCAGCCAGGCTAGCTTGAATCCAGTGGTGTAGTGAGCACGGGACCCACGTCTGGGCATACCCTTCCCACTTAGGGCGACATATGCAAAAGAAACAGTTGATGGACGGAATGCTGGACAATGCAAACATTCACCCCCAGTCACAAGGATCTGGGTTTAATCCATCATTCTTTTGCTCACCACACCACCCCAGTTTGGACCCAGCCATATGCAAATCAGTCTTGACCCTGTTCCTTGTGGGAACAGTCCAGCCCGAACTGCCAAGCCAGGTCCTCCCTGGACCGGAAACAAGCATCCTGGGACCGGTTTCAGGGCATCACCCTTCTTCAGCCAGGCTAGCTAGAATCCAGTGGTGTAGTGAGCACGGGACCCACGTCTGGGCATACCCTTCCCACTTAGGGCGACATATGCAAAAGAAACAGTTGATGGACGGAATGCTGGACTTGTGCGTCAAGCCAGCTGATCTTGCAGTGTTGTCTTTCTGAACTCACTTTGTTGTGACTGGACTCCGACAGATTTCACAAATGCGGGGAAGAAACAATGCCGGGAACTTCAGCTCTTACCGGGGCAAAGGAGGATTGCAGCATCCAGGACTGTTTTAGTGTTACAATTTATTGGGGAAACAGGAGTTTGGATGGATCACTACCCTCATGTTTCTTTTTTCTTTTCTCCACCAGACCCTTCTTGTGGTGCGAGTAGAAAAAAACCCAGGAGCGCTTGTGAAAAGCGCTCGGAGCCCTTGTGAAAAGCGATTGTGAAAAGCACTCTTAAAGAAATAATAAAAAAGTAGTGCAGAAACAATGCCCTAAAACGGCCACAGCATAGGTTTAGGAGTAGTTGGGCGGTGCGCTCGGGGAGGGCAAACACCAGAAGAGGCATAACGTATGCATGCCCTTGACAAATGGGGAGAATGAAAAATGGAGTGACGATGGTGCCAGCAAATGGGAAGCCTATGGGTGGGCTGTAAGCCCAGAAGTAGATGCAGCATGTCTCGGCTCGAGACTGCGCATGCCCGCCGCCTAGAACCTAGACCTAAAAAAAAAAAAGAGCCCTGGCACTTATTTATTTGACGAATTAGGCACTTACTCTTACCTCATGCTGCGCATGGATTCGGCAAAAGGTGATCGCTGACCCGCACACTGTAAATCTAGAGTCTTGTATTTCCTTGATTCACGGTACTTCCGTCCAGTCACTGACACACAGTATGCCCCTCTTCAAATCATTTTACCCTTGCCATGTTTCGGGCTCTCTGGGCCTTTTTATTATTTATCATCTTGTATAATTCTCGAAACGACTGACAGCCGCCCCGGGTGGATTTGTAGTCTTGCCAACACCCTCCGCCATGACACACATCCCAGACACAACCAATGCTTTCTCTTCACATTTCGACACAAATCTTGTTCCTTTCCACACCTCTCGTCTCCTAACGCTCCCTGCTGCCTGTGCTCTTTGCATACACCACAATGTCCTGACAGCCCAAACACCGCCCTGTCACACCCGCAGAGCCCTCGAGGGATGCATTAAAATAAGAATTATTTTTTTGAGCTCTGGAAGCACTCCAAGTTGTCATTTCAGCAGCTTCGCCTGGAGTTACAACAGGGCGCAGAATGGCAGGTTGCCCCCTACCTCCTCTCTGGGCGCAGCCATTAACATCATCCGGCATGGTGTGCCGGGAAGGTATCCTGGTGGATTCAGCACCTGCTGCAGTGCCGTGACTGAAACTTGTATGCCAGCAGGCAGCGACAGTTGTGTGATTATCCACCTATGTTGGGAGAGATTGCTGCCCAGATGCCCTTGGGTGTTAACAGCTGTTAATTGCCCTTCCCCTTATTATACACCTTTGTCGTAGGCCCATATTTCTCGTGGGCAGACAAAGAGTTAAACCCACTGCAGAGAGTGTCAATTAAGCATTAAAACCACTGCCGAGTACTATGACCATCGCTTTAAGCCTGAGCCACAGACAAGCGCTTATAGCAATGGAGTGGGCCTTCTAACAACCAGTATAGCCCAGGGTAGAAAGAAGGGCTGTGATGCTATTAGACCCTTCAACCCACTGAGGGTAGAATGTTCTAAAATAAACAGGGAGAAACAAGAAGACACTAATTAGAAGGTTGGAGTCGACGGTCTGTGATAGTCATTATCGGCCCTGGGCCAATCCATTGTCTTCCGAGGAGCTGCCAACATTCCAGTGTTCTAATCAGAGACCGAGCAGAGGGCATTAACACTTAAGTGGCAACAGGCATTTAAAATTGCGGCAGCTCTCTATAAAAGGAGTCAATATTGTATCATCATTCAAGAGCCAAACAGCGCTTCGAGGCACCTCCCATTGCTTTGGAAAAGTGATTCAGTCTGTCATGAACGAGTTCTTTATGTCGCTGGTGCTCAAATGGAATTTCAAATAACCCCCCCTCCCCGTCATTCGTAGACCTTTGTTACATATACCGCGTCGTTTTAAATGCACCTTTGTCGGCAATGAGTTCTCAAATACGTTCAAAAACTACAGACGTGTTTTGCCCTGTTTAAGATTCCACTGTGAGATGTAGTTAACGTGCCCTGATAGTAATAAGGGTCCCGTGGCGGCTGCATATGCAAAGCATCCTCTAATGGCGAAAGCGACCTAAGACCTTGCTCATCAGGTGGAAACATGAAAACCGTGAGGGTTGAATAAGGTAAATAAGCATTAAATTATGTAAATAGGCAGGACATCCGCTGCTACGGTGGCCTGCCTGGAATCGATTTTCAGATCTCTGCCTGTATTCACCAGCCCTTCGGGGTGCCAATAGGGAAAGCACCCTTCCTCTAAATATTCAGTCTGGAGACAAGATCGAACCGACATGGCGGCATTTGACAGGAGACACCCATGCACGGGCTGCTGCGGCATCTTTCCCAAGAGGATAGCTCGGTCGGTTAAAGCACATCCTGCAAAAAATGCACCTGGAACCAATATGTTGCAGGTTTCCATCTGACTTGAACTTACATCCTTCTGAGGTTGATAAAAACAAGCACTAATGAATCCATGAATACAGACACCTGTTACTTCCATTACTGCTGAACCACGGCTGTAGCTGTAAAGGTCGATCTGTTTCTGCCCATCTGTGTACTATAAATAATCAACTCATCTCCCCATTCTCCACCTCTTTTGCTGTGGTTTCTATGTGCTGCCATATATTCCGCAAAGTGCCTGGATGTCTTTGTAGATTAGTTTAGCTCTATACAAAAGAACCTAATCGCTCTGACGCATACAATATCCTCACATATTGTTTGCACATACAACTAATCACGTACTCTCTGTACACACAGACACACACATGCATGTTAATTTACTGTAAACATTCCCAATCCCACACGATGAAACGCTTCCGCCATCCCGAGGGAGACCAGCTCCGGTGAATGCACCTTCCCCTGTGTCTAGAGAAGATGTGAATTCTAAGTTTAACCCCATCATCTACGCTTTATCGCATTGTGTGATCCTGGGTAAATTACCTCTACTTTCCAAATCTGGGATGCATAGAAACCGGTCACGGCCCAGTACTCGATGGTGTATGAAGCGCCAGGACCCCTCGCCCTTGACGGGAGTGCGCTGGCGGCTAACGGTACACGTTTGGTACCTAGTGTCTCCATTTACTTAATGGACGCATCTCAATGCGTCCCTTAGACAGAAGGAGCGGATGTGTGCGCCCACCGACGGCGCCCTGGCATGCTGTCAGCCTACCCAGCGACCTACATGTGCCCAGTTGGGTGGGGGTTGGGGTGAGGGACCGGGCACGGGAGCCTGTCTTACAAAGCATATGCCAGTCAACTACTGCTGAGAAACCCAGCGGTATGATAGCCACCGGGGACCTGAGACTGTACAAAGAGCTCAGAGCTTCGTTTTTTTAAATTTTCGGACGGATTCGCGCACCCGGCGTGACCCCGCCCCCCAAAAAAATGCTCTTTTTGGGCCTGTGGGTCCCTGTGGGACCCCCTGAGCAGGCCTGGGGGGTCAGGGTGTTTTTACCCTGCCCCCTTTTCTTGTTTTTAATCTTTTACCTTTTTCCTTCTCTCTCCGTCTGAAGCACAAGATGGCTGCCAACACTTCCTGGTTTGGAGTGTTGGCAGCCAATTAGAGCCAAGCTCGCGCTTGGGAGGAGATGTGTGGTTAGGCTCCGCCCAGATATCGAATGTTTTCTTTTTTTAAATTTCTCAGCAACTACTGAACGGATTTACACCATTTAACAAAAAGGGCTCTTTCTGAACCAAGACCTACCTTTTTGCCAAATTTGGTGTAATTCCGTTCAGCAGTTCGGGCTGTAGCTTTGTCTAAAGTTTCCTATGGAAATTAACATGGGGAAAACGTGTTTTGGGACCCCCCTTTTTTCTCGGCCCCCGCTTGATGAATCACCCCGAAACTTTCAAGACAGGAGCTGACCAGAGCGCCCCACTAGTTTTGAAAATTTCACGAAGATTCGTCAAACGACGCCAAAGTTATTGGGAATACAAAAAACGCTTTTTGAATAGAAACTAGGTCCAAACTATAACTACCTACTGGTGACTGCCAGTAGGTAATATATATATATATATATATATATATATATATATATATATATATATATATATATATATATATTCACTGAAAAAACCATAGGTTTCAGACACGTTATAGTTAGAAATTAGCATTTTAAAAAACCTTTGAAATTCACTGAAAAAACCATAGGTTTTAGGGAAAGTTATAGTTAGTTGGACATTGCACTCGTACAAAACCCGTGAAATTCCCCCATTATAGTTAGTTCAGCTAACTATAACTCACGCCCCAGCAATGCACTGCTGATGACGCCACATATTACATCACTCATGACATGGTCAGTGACATCACTGATGACATCACTGATGACATCTCAAATGACATCACTGATGACATCATCCATGTGAGAATTTAATGCATCTTCTCACACCCTAATATAACTTTTGATACACCCTCCCGAGCCACTACTTGCCCCGGGGACCCCATCCCCCGGGGCTGGCCCTATCCTTTGGGGTCCGTGGGGGGACCCCAACTCCCCCAACTCCCCCACGGACCATGCCGGCTCCCCGCCTCCTGCGGGAGCCGGCATTAGCTTTCCACATGGGGAGCTGCTAACATGCAGCTCCCATGTGGCAAAGCTTAATGTGCTTGGTTTTTGGAAGAGAGAGCAGGTTTCCTGCTCTCTGTTCCAAAAACCAAAGCAGTTTGCTATGACAGGACGGGAGCCGCGGAGGCTCCTGTCCTGTCATAGCAAACCACAGTGTCCCGGGGGTAGGCACTCGGGACACTGCAGGAGCCGGCCCTGGGGGTGGCGGTCCCCAGGGCCACCGACAGGCTCCAGGAGGGGGCCGCGCGGCCCCCCTCCCCACATCTACATAGCACCGGGGAGGTGGTGGTCCCCGGGGCTTCGGGGGTCCGAAACGGACCCCCAGATGTATTTTCTTAGTGCCCCGGGGAGGTGGCGGTCCCCGGGGCGTGTGGGGGGGCTGGAGCCCCCCCCACACAGGTCATGTATGTTTGTTTGTTTTTAAAAATAAGCCCCGGGGGGTGGCGGTCCCCGGGGCTGCGGGGAGGCCGTGTGCCCCCCACCAACATTATTTATTTAAAGCCCCGGGGTGGCGGTCCCCAGGGCTTGGGGGGCCTTAGAGGCCCCCCACATAAAATATAAACCCACCCCCGCATGCCCCCGGGACTTGGGCCACCCGGGGGCAAAATAGCATCAAAGCGCGGGAGACCGCGCTTCGATTTTTTTATCGGTGGGATCCGCACACCCTAAGCGCATCCCGCCGATTTTTTTTAAAAAAATGCTTTTTCTGCCCAGGGGTCCTTGTGGGACCCCCTGAGCAGACCTAGGGGTCAGGGTGTTTCTACCCTGCCCCCTTTGTGCGTTTTGCGCACTTGTTTCTTCTGCCTCGCTTCTACCAGGGACAAAATGGCTGCCAACACTTCCTGATTTGGAGTGTTGACAGCCACTTGACAGCCATTTAGCATGCAGCTCGTGATCGGGACGGTGCGCGCAGGGTGCGCTCAGGGTGCGCGGATCCGACGAGGCCTTAGATATATATGTGATTTTACTTGTGATTTTCTCAGGAACTACTGAACGGATTTACACCATTTAAGTAAAAGGCACGAGTCTGAACCAAGGGCTACCTCTTTGCCAAATTTGGTGTAATTCCGTTCAGCAGTTCGGGCTGTAGCCGCGATGAACGGTTCCTATGGAAAAATGAATGGGGAAAACACGTTTTGGGACCCCCTTTTTCTCGGCCCCCGCTTGACGAATCACCCCAAGACTTTCAGGATAGGAGCGGACCGGAGCGCCCCAACAAGTTGGAAAATTTCGCGAAGATTCGTCAACCGAGCGCCAACGTTATTTCAAATAGAATGTTGCGGATTTCCTATGGAAAATAGGTCCTAACTATAACTATCTACTGGCGACCGCCAGTAGATAATATATATATATGTATATATACACCACTCCTCCTCACAAGCATGTCGACTACAGTA
>CAWUFW010029207.1:0-12500 GCA_963921515.1 Calotriton arnoldi | reverse complement strand
AATGGACCCTGCTGACCACTGAAGAAATCTCAACAATCTTGGCATCCACCCACGTAGGTGCCCCCATAAATCCATGCATGCACCGCCTCTTCAACCTTGGCAGCATCACATTAAGCTCGGTACTACAGTCAATCATCAAGAGATCCATCGCCACAGTCACATTCCCAGATGACTGGAAACACACAGATGTCATCCATTTCCTCAAGAAACCATCCACAGACCCGAAAGTCCTCAGCAACTATCGATCTATCTCTCTGGTTCCCTTTCCTGCAAAAATCTTGGAAAAAACAATCAACAGCCAGATTTCCCCCTACATTGAACAACGCAAACTCTTGACATTGCACAATCAGGATTTTGCTGCAATCATAGCACCAAGACGGCCCTCATAGCTGCAACAGAGGACATTCGCACCATCATGGATCGAGGATACTCCGCAGCCCTAATTCTACTCGACCTCTCCGCTTCTTTCAACGCTGTCTCCCACCACACTCATCACCAGACTCAACGACGCAGGAATCCAGCTCTCCAATACATGCGCTTCTTCCTGAACTGAAGTGTGCAATGTGTCACGTTTCTGCCTTTCACCTCTGAACCCAAAGACGTCATCTGCGGAGTCCTGATTCTGACCCAACAACTCCCACTGAGACACCACCAAGTGGCCCACCAAATTGGGACCCAGCCCGGCCCCCACCGTCAGGGCTCGAAACCCTGGCATCAATTTGACACCAAACTCTCCATGAGACCTCAAATGTACGGCGTCACATCCACCTTCAACACGTCACATCCACCATCAACATCCTCCGCATGCTCAGGAAAATCTTCAAATGGCTCCCCCTGGACACCAGAAAGACGGTCTCCCAGGCTTTGATCACAGAGCAGGTTAGAGTATGGCAATGCACTTTACTACAGAACACTCGCCCACCTCATACAAACTCCAAATCAGGCCTAACAAGACACTAGATGGTTCACCTTTCCTCTCCTATTTGGCAGCTGCGGACAGGGGACAGGGGGAAGGTGGGGGACGGGGTGAAACAAAAAACCTCTTACCCGCACCGCACTCCGTGCTTCTCCAGGCACAGGCTCCCAGAGTGCACTGCGGCGAATCCTGATGCTGCTTTCATGCTGCTGAATTGGCCTGAGCGCTGACGATTTGTGGTCCCACACAGACTGGGAGCCTATGCCTGCTCTCTGTGACCCAATAATGCAGCTGGGGTTGGAGAGAGCTTCACTGTGCATGTGGGTTTTGCCACCCTGAGACAGCCGGCCAAACCCACATGCACAGTGTAGGTAGTGCCTAACACTCCCCATCCAGCCGGTCACCACCCTGGCTCCTCCCCCAAGCCTCGGATCTGAGTGGAAAATAATAAACAAGAGTTTATTATAGTTTTATTTTTCATTTTTTCGGGTGCTGGCAGGTGGGGCCACGCTCCTCCACCATAGCGGGGGAGCCGCTGCTGCTATTTGGCACTGTTTTAGGAAAATAATAGCAAACTATTTCCATAAGGAAATAAAGCCCATAAGTAGAGCATGCAATCTGCATATGCACAAGTTAATCTAAGTCAGTGGAAGTGTTTTCAGCTCATCAGAGTTCACAGTAGCACAAGGCCTCCAAAAGACAGAGTTGGGTAACAAAGCTTCTATCACAAATGAACTTAAGAAGATGCACATTAAATGTGTTCATGACAAAGCGACCAGAATAAAGGAGTCACGTGCATTAAGATGAAATTGATTAGCGACTTAATATTGACACCCATTATTGATGCAATTTGGATCCTTATGCAAAAACGTAACAATTTCTCAAATTGTCCATGCTCTTTTATAATCTACACTTTTAACAAGCTTTTGAGGGTACTGAATACATAATGAATACATACTTGTGTGAGATTATAGTTGCAAAGGTGAATCAAGACTGCAGTTTTGCTTTTAGGCTAATAATGATGTGAAAACATAAAATAACATCTTAACAGTCTTACTACTATTGAATACGAGCGTTCAGTTACTAATATAAACTTTCATCTTTTATCTCCAATGGGGTTGGGGGAAGCTTAAAAGCCTGGTGGTATTCATCTGCCATGGAGGCCCGTCAGTGAAAGAGAGTTTGTGAAAACCAAAGCATGCAATGCACTACTACATGAACTGCTGAATGAGGTGACTCTGCAGAGCCTACAGTGCAACAAAGCCCCCCCATCCCCAACCTCTAGAGAAAGCTTGACATGGGCACATTCTACTCGAGCAGAACATGCTGAATTGGTGAGTGAGAAAGCCAGAACGCCTGTCAGGGACTTTTTTTTTTTTTTTAATGATAATATTTATCGAATTTTCATAGTAAGGTGAAACACAATCATAATTACGTATGTATTACAACTTTCCCGTAAAATGGGGTCAGTGGCCAAGCAGAGTTTCCCCCATGAGCGTAGTGCCCCCTGTGCTCCCCTCCACCTGCCCCCTACGATGCGGTCAGTCTGCTTATAATGGTAGACTAATGCAGGCCTGCCACAGCATTTGTAGCCCTAACCCCTAACGAATCTCCCCTCCTGGACAGCATAGTAGTGGTGTCAGCCTGGGTCCCCTGCTGGTATGGCGGCCAGGCCCCCAAAATCTTTTTTGTTTGGACAACCTCTCACCTCCCACTCCATAAGGGCACAGTGTCTCAAAGCTTTCGTCCATTCCCGGACGGTCGGGCCTCCCTAGAAATCCATCTGCTGGCTATGTCACACCATGCACCTAATCTCCAACAGCAATCGCTCACCTCAAGATCTCCCACCACTTCGTCCAGGCCCAAACAGTGTCAGCTTAGGGGTGAGCTGCACCGGTCTGCCCATTACCTGCTTCAGTTCCCGGCTAATCTGCTTCCAGTATTGTGCAACTCTAGGGCATTTCGAAGTCATATGAAAGGTCCGCAGGCACACAGCACATCAAGTGGATCCAGGACCTGACCAACTGCCCACCTTCCGCATCAGTTCTGGGGTGTAATAGGCCCCATGAAGATAAAGTAGCTGAATGAGCCGAAAACATGCAGAGATCGCCAGGGAACGGAACGCCATCAGTACTTCCCGCTACTCATTGACCTCCAGGGTGCCCACATCGTCCTGTCACCCCTCCCTAAGCCAGTCATCGAGTCAGAGCTATTGACCGAGATCCAGAGTGCCTTGATGGGTTCCACCATCACTCGGGCCTCAAATTGGCTAAATTTAAGGGGGGGGGGGGGGCTTGTGATGGGGCGAAAATCAGTAGAACCCCAAATGGAGCCAGCATACTCCTCAATTGCAGTAATCTATAAAACATTAAATTATGCAGCACGTATACTGCCTTGAAATCCGCAAAGGACCACATGTGGGAGCATGATCATACATCCCCAAACTTAGACAGCCCTATGATATCCCACTTTCCGAAGTTGTAATGCTTCTAACCTAAAGAAGGCATCTCCTGTTTGGGCGTTCTATACTATCTTATGTGCCGTAGCGCAATTCGCCATGTCCTAAGTGTCACCCTTGTCATTTCTGGCAACCCTAGCATCACCCTGGTGGTATACAGGTAATGGTGCACCTTTCTTTCCCCCAAACTCCTCTAACTCCAGCCAGTGGGCTAGGTTGAAGCCATCACCAGAAAGCCAGTCATCAATAATTAAAAGGTGGGCTGCCCAAAAATAAAGCCGCAGATCTGTGGCCTTCATACCCCCCTCATATGAGTGTCGAGCGCATTTGGCAAGAAAGATCAGTAGTTGTCACCATGCCCACATGTACGATCTACAGGACAATAGAAGCCTCTTGAGAACCGGTAGGGGAACCTTGTAGGGATAGGTCTGGAGAATATATAGCCAACGAGGCAGAGCTACCATTTTGTATAGGGTGATTTTGCCTAGGATGGACACTGGGAATAATGCCCATCGCTTGAGGTTCAGGTCCATCTCCATAAAGAGGGTGGCAACATTGTGCTATTGTGCTCCCATGTGGGGGAAATTTAAAGCAGATTCGCTAAGGGACAAGTGGTGGGCACATATCTGGAAGCATCTAAACATGTTTAGAGAAAACCTGTAAAGGCAAGCTCAAGAGAGGGGCGGGCTGAGGGGGTACGGGCATAAGCTATGAGTGAAGGCTATTGAGTGAAGGCTATCAGCTGCAACTAACTAACAACTTTTGGTAATGCATCAGTTTCGCCTATGCAATGAATAAAGAGCTGTTTTCATCAATCATCGTCCAAGAGAGGGAAATAGCTCCCTGACAGATAACACAGGAGTGGACAGAATGTGGCGCAGCGGGTAGAGCTGCTGACTCGAGAGCTGGGGATCCAGGTTCGGTTCGAGTCTCAGCGGCACAGCGCAATATCCTGTGATTCTATGCAAATCACTTAGTCTCTCCAGGTGATAAATTGTTATATAAATATGGTGCAAGAGTAAAAGGCAAAACTTTATGAAAGCGGATATTAACAGTACTTTGGCGGCGGGAAACTGATAAGAGATGTAGATGAGGATCAAGCATTGGTAAATGCAGGAAAATATACTACAGCCAATAGAAATGGAGGAAAGGTAAGTGGCACACACAGTAACCAATGAGAAGCCAGGGAAGAGAGGAGGCGGGATGCAAGTCCCTTTTAAATTTATATTAAAAACAATAGATTTCTCATGCGCAGTGCAAGCGATGTGCAGGCAAGACCTAAAAACGCAGCAAAAACTGAGTAAAAGATGGAAGGTTAAATTTGGGAATAAGGTTCCTCAAGCTCATCAATCAACTGAGAAGATGGCCAAAAGATGCAATTCAAATTCTTTTGTACATGCTTTGCACTGCAAACATATATTTGCAGGATAGTAAACTATTCATTAATTGAATTTCCAATTGCGTCCAAAACAATCCATCCACAAATTTATGTCTTATCAGCATATGTTCCAGTTTCCCCCGCAACCATGAACACACATCCTCATAGATGCATATTACCCTGCACAAACAGATCCAAATATACTCAGATTCCTAAAAAAATTGTTCACTATCCTCTCCAATCTTCCACACCATAAAAAACACAATACAAAAGAGAGGTACATTTCTTGGGTAAAAAACACATTGTGGAATACTGTAATAAAGTAGATTACTGATTTTAGAGAATGGGAGTCCATCTCAAGGAATAAGGCCACAATCTTTTTAGGGTCAAACACAAATTCAATAATTTAACATTGGGCTTAACACCCTGGTAACTAGGGCATAGATTAGGCTAAGGAAAATCTGAAAAGTATTAAACAGTGACAAAACATTCACAAAAGCGATAACACATCACTATAAAAAACCCATAATTAATTTAGAAAAAGAGAAATATTTATTGAGTAAAATTAAACCAAAATGACAAAAATCGATGGGGGGTACTGGAGATGAGAATTTTTAAAGGGGTAAGGCAAAGATTGCCAGGGAAAAGTTAAGTGCCAAAGAGAAGTCACTCTTTACTGTTGACCAGGACCTAGGTGCAATTTCAGGCTGACCACGATGGAGCGCAGGTCAGACACACTAACAGTTGGTACCTGTCAGATATTTTACCTTCTGACTTAGTCTCAGAAATGGTAATCAAAACCCCCCAGCGGGGCAAGGTTGCAGGCTGTATACCCTGATGTTCTCTCAAAGCCAGATAGCTGCTGGACGAGGTCCAACTGAAGCCGTTGGTTTTGCCAGGAAAAGTTCAGAGGGGGAGATTTTAAAATTTCATAGCCAACTAATTCCTTGCATGGAGAGGATACTTTTCACACTTTCAATAAATGAGTAAGTGTTTGGACTTAGTCTTTTTTAGAGACTCAAAATCTTCCAGTGGGGCAAACCTGAAACTGTATGCGTCAAAATTGCATTAGAAATCGGGCACCTTTGTTGCGAGGTCCGCTCACGCACTTGAGGCCTTGAAAGTCCAAAGATTTTGATAGACCCAACTTTTCAGAATTTCTGAAGCAGCTCCTCTTTCTACGGCTCCCAGAGCCTCTTGGCACACTTGGGGGATAGGACTCCAGCAGAGGCCACAGGCAGGATCTAGTTGCTTCCAGTCAGCTGAGCCAGTCAGGAAAAATACTGCTTGCAGTGTCCCTGTAGCCATACAGGAAGTCCGCCAACTGACCCTTGGAATCTACTTCTTTGTCATGGATACAAATGGGAGCTGGTCCAGCCCTTCAGGTCTCCATGAGGCCTGGGTGAAATTTAAATTACCCCAGTGTAATTCAAGGAATTTCGTGTAACAATTGTTAGCGGAAATTCCCAAAATGTGGCCATTACATCACTTTCTATAATTAGGCACCAAACTTATCACGAACGCACATGAACAACAGAACGGAGGTGCGGTTATCCATGGTGATGTGTTTAAATGCATCTTCGCAGCAGAAATTGATAGGACGACGCATTTATCGCTTACATAATGCAAAATTACCAATTTGCATTTCACATAATTACACATAATTTTGTCAAAATAGAACATAACTGTTCAAAAGCAAATTACGCAAATTTTGCACTTCCCTATTCTCCACAAAAGTTTCAAGCAGCACATCAAGTCCTCTTCTATTCTTCTGCAGGTCCAGAGAGTGTTCTGATGAGCTGTGTGTGAGGTGCCACCTTTGTAGGTTTCACTGGGCAGTTTGTCGCAGTGAGTCCAGGACACTCCTTAACCAATGACAAAGAAGTTACCCGGGGCAACATTTCCCACTTTTGAAGCACATTCAGTTTGCCTTAATACAGACCATCCCACAGTGTACCATTCTGAAGAAAATTCCACATGGCAGAATCTTTCTGCTGCTGAAAGGAGATTGTGGACCAGCCAGGGAAGTGTTTAGGAAAATTAGCTTTCTCCTCCTTTTCAGCTACACCAAACTGGTTTTTGGACCAACTTCTCCTACTAGGCTGGTGATCTGCTAGCTACACAGTTCCTATGAAAAAAAGGCTTCTCTTCCCCAGATCTCTCTTTACACTTAACTAGGAAAGAGCAGGCCTTCCCCTTTCAAGTTACTGAAGTTCCTGGACCTACCCCAGCTGTTCTTCGTGGCCTGATAAGTCATGTACCTCACACCTAGCTCTTCCTGTGAAAAGGTGTAAACCATTGTTCCTGCTCTGGAAGCAGTTGTTACACCTCATTAAGGCGTAGCACTAGCATGGCCATCTGCCAGCAGGCTAATTAGCCTACAGGAAACTCAGGCAAGTAAAGGGTAACTTTTTTATTGTCACTTGTCCTAAATATTTGTTAAAAATCAAACCACACAACGGAGTTGTATGTTTAATAAACATTAAGAACCGTGTCAGAATTATATCGGAGATAGTAGGGTTACGACTTTGATCCGAACTCTAGTTTTTCTCATAGGACAGCTACAATCCATCACAGTGAAAATAGCTTTTGAGGACTTATCACTGTAGGTACATGCCAACAATACATTCTTGCATATACCACTTTTCAATATTAGGCACCCTACCTTGTGTGCTACACACTCTACTTAGGGCATTCTTAATATTAGTATGTAGGATTGTTTCCTGTCACAAAGTGTTTTGTTGATAAGTATGACTGCAAGTGTTAAAACTGCAGCAGTCCGGCTACAAAGGAAGGCTTAAAGCCATGTTCCCTTTTAGTGGATGGCAAAATCTTTGGTGCAGTCCACAGGTGACTTACCTTTTCCATGTCACTGGTGTATTTCCTGTGCCATACACTATGGCCTTAGTGGGAAGTTAAATAGGTCAACTGGGTATTAGCCAATTTTACCACATTTTTGTGGTCAGAGAACAGTCTGGGGCCTGGAAATCAATACCAGTGTATCCAGAGTTTAAAACTCAACAATACCAGTCAGCAAAGAAAATTGGGATGGACACGCAAAAACAGGTACTTTTTCACAAACTCAGACGGACAATATGAAATTACACCCTTAGACTTATTAATCTATGTATGGTTGCCCAGGCATCTAGAAACCATCAGAGCAAGAATGGAAAGCTGAAATTCTTTTCTCAAAAAACAAAAAGGACAAACTTTTCTCTAATTTTTCCCACATGCCTCGCCCGCAAGCCATATCATCATCATGGAGATGCTTGTTGTGGCCTGGAGGAGGTGAGCACCTATGGTGCCAAAACTGATATTATGGACATTGTTCCCTATGACCCGACAACAGGACCCGCCCAGGTTTCAGGGGAGAAACCCAAGAGATTTGTAGGGCTAAGAAAACAGTGACATTTAGGAAATCCATTGGATTCATCCCAGAAGATAGTTTTAATGGGCAAGGCCCTGGTTTGCACACTATGGGTTGTTTGCTGCAGAATTGACAAAGATATGAAATATACATTCCCCACAGTATATGGCTGAGCAAGATAAATGGTGGGGAAGAATGCAGGAGGAGGTTTGGATTAAAAGGGAACTACCCAGTCAGCCAAAGCTTTGTCATGGGCAGACACAACATCCTACTTCACTCTCCCAGAGGCAAATGTGGATTTTTTTTTTTGAAGGGCTGAAAGGCAGGTTATAAGGGAAGGTGTGGGGGGTGGTGGAGGGGTTGTCATAAAGGGAAATAACATAACCAGGCAGCCTTTCCCTTCTACCGAAAGAATCAATGTAGTTTTCTAACATATAAACTATTAATCAAATGATTGATTCTCATTTTGGAGTGCTCGCAACTTCATTTATTAAAGTAAACTGGAGAAATATATGGACTCCAAACTGTCTTGCGTGCAACCAGCTACACTGCTGTACAACTTTTGAAAATGATGCAAAATAACAAAGAAAGGAAAATGTACCTTCTTTACCTTTTTTTGCCAATGCTTTCAAGTGCCCGGGAATTTTAAAGTCATACGAAAAGGTTTAGAGTGCAGCCAGTGCCAGCACCCTTCCCAGTATCAATATCCAACTCCCTATCAGTAAGCTGTTGTGAGAAGCTGGCCTGGTATATGATGTCCACTAATGTAAGTGGGCACCTTGCACCAGTCCAGACAACCCTTCTAGTGATTTAAGGTGTTAGACAACCTTAGAAAGCTCTCCAAGTGGTAGCTGTAGAGAGCAGCCTTCAGGCTTAGTCCAGAAGGAGTATAAAGCAGCTTGGTTAACCAGAATGCAATCTTATAGTATATATTAAGTGAAAAAGAACCACACAAGGTATTTATAAAAATATGTATTTATTTTAATATACTCTCTAACACGTTTAGATATCTCCTACCCGGAGATAATCACAATGCACACAATACTTTGTAGAGAAACAGAGTAAATAGCACAGAATACACAATGGACCCAAGGGGGGACCGAACCGTATACTAAGAAAGTGGTATAAGAACCACGACTCTGGTCAAGACTGTGTCAAGAGGATGTAGAAGTGCTGGGGACCTAAGGAACCGCCCAAGGTGAGTAGATAGGGACCCCACGGAGAGCGTGTGCAGTGTGGGAACACGACTGCGTGCTCCGTACAACTCTACGGGTAAGTCGCGGTTGGATTTTTAAAGATCAAGGACCCTTCCCAGTGGACCCTGAAGAAACCCTGTGGAAGACAGAAGGTTGGAGAGCCACCCCACCCGTGGATACCCTAGTACCAGCGTTACCTACACCAGGAAAGCCGGGTGCATAGGTGTGAAGTGGTGTCGGAAACCGCCGTCGAACCCAATGGAGGACTTCTGGAAAGTGCCGCTGCTGAAGGAGAAAGTGTCCGGTGGAATACGAAGGTGGATTTGAGATGAGAGGTACCTGGAAGCAGAGGGGACAGCGTCTATGTCACTCAGTAGTGACCAGGAGACTTGGAAGACGAATGCCCTCCGATGTCGGGTGTTGCGGGATGGATGACCTTGACTCTGCAAGGACCAGGCGACGCTGAGGAAGACCAGGAGCCGTGCACGAGCTGTCCCACGTCGGATGTCGAGTGCTGATGGGTCGGTGTCCGGCGGGAGCACCAACAAGCCTTGGCAAATGCACCCAAAGCAGAAGTCGAAGAAGGTGCAATGTCGGGACCAGCAAAGTCCAGGGGACTCACCACAAGCAGGGGAGTCAGAGCAGGCCCCGAGCAATCAGGGGAGCCAAAAAGAAACAAAGGTGACCCTCAAATGGACCCACAAGCCGGAGGCAGTTGAGTCGCGAAAGAACCTCAAGCAGCTAACCAAAAGATGCAGGCCACGATGCACACAATGCGGTGTGGCTGAAGATTCTGGTCACTGGAGGTGCTCGAGGTTTGGGCTACTTGGAGCCCGAAGATCTTCTTGGAAGGAAGCCAACAAGCCTTTGCAACTGCAAGTTGACACAGTGCACAGGGAATCGGTTATTGCAACCCCCACGAGGGATACTGGCCTTAAACTTGCTGAGAGGGTAGGGCAGGCCTCGGGAGCTGTGGAAAACCACCACCTGGGTTGCAGAACCTTACGGAGTCTGAAGGAGCTCAGGATCAGCAGACCAGTCGGCTTAGTTGTGGTGCCTGCGAATGCAGGGGAGTGACTCCTTCACACCAAGGGAGATTCCTTCAGGTTTCTTTGATGCTCATAGGCCTTGGAAGGGTTCTGTATGGTGCACAGACGATGCAGCAGACTGGAAGGAGGACGAAGTCGAGCGAAGTCCAGTGCCCAGACGGTAGAAGGGGTGTCTGATCTGAAATCTTGTCCCACAACGAATCTAGGGACGCACCCACAGGTAAGCCCTTACGTACCCTAAGGAAAGGGTTGTGACGATTCAGGGGAGGGTCTTGGCAGGGGGAGGTTACTCCCATGTCCTTTGTCCAGTTTCGCACCAGAGCGGAAGCCAACGGCTCCCAGAGCTGGTTTAAACTGGACTATGCATGGGGACACCAAATGTGCCTCTCATGCAGACTGAGTGGCGCTGGCAAGCGCACCCACCCTGCCCGAATACACTAAATCCTGTCTGGGAGGTGGTCACACCTCCCTGTGACAGGATTCCTATTGTTCTGCCTTCCCCTGCTCGAGCTTGGCTCAGCAGCAGGAGGGCAGAATCGTGTCTCTGGTTGGCAGCCACCATTTTGTGCTGTCCGGGTCAAGAAGGCTGGTACCAGAAGCACTGAGAGCCTAACGGAGGGCTCTTCCAGTGTTTGTAATCATACCTCTCACACCGTTTACGGTGTGGAGGGTATGATTCCAACATGTTTGATACCAAACATGTTAGGATTCGTTGCAGCCAGTTTCGATATGGTAATCGCGTAACTACGCGATGCCCCTCTATATAGTATATGGCTGCTTCACTTACAACCTGGGAGAATGGACTCCGTAGGCTGTAGGGGTGTCTTGCTCATGCAGGGGCACCCTCACACTTAGAACCAAGCACCCTGCCTTCAGGATTGATAAGGCCTGCTATAGGGGTGACTTATAGGTTTTAAGTGCAGTGACCCCTGATATAGGAAACCTATATCTGTAGTAGGTGGTGCTAGCACCAGCTTACACAGGCTGCAATGGCAGGCCTGTAGTTTCATTTTGAAATGTCTCCCATGGGTGGCATAATGCATGCTTCAGCCCATGGGGAACCTCTATGGTACCTATACCCTGGGTACCTTAGTACCATATACTAGGGACTGATAAGGGTTCCCCAGTATCCAATATGGGACATACCCAAGTACAAACCACAACAATTGAAGGGAGAAAGCAGAGAGACTGGGGTCCTGATTAGCAGGATCCCAGTCAGACTAGTCAAAAACAGCTTAGCACCAGGCAAAAAGTGGGGGTAACCATGCAGAATGATCCTACCTTCCTACATCTGTCTAGTGTGTTGTTTAGTCTATTTATTATTGAGTTCCACTACTCACCATGAACCTTACTTACGAAATGCACACTTTTCGAAATTGCTACTTCTTATTCAATAAATCCAGTGCTTCAAAAACTGTTCCCACCCAAATTCTACATCTTTTTCCCGAGGTGCAGGGATAAAGCAGTGCATATTGTTCAATGGATGGTTTAGTGGGTATTGTGAAGCCACAGAAAAAAAAGACCAAAAGTACCAGCATTTTATCTTTCTGTTTGAAAACCCGATATACCTCCTTTCAACTGGTTGAAAACTAAACTGCAGAGAAAAATACAGAGGGGGAAATGGCATATGGTTGCAAAGACTTCAAGAAAATAGAACTCCCTGGCTAGAAAAAGTATCCTTTCTGGACCATACATCAAGTTAATAAAAGCTCAAAAAGAATTTCTTTGGTGCGTGGGGGCGCATCTTGTCATACTTCAACTATCTTCAAAGAATACATATCTCTAAAATGCCTCAATGGTACATAAGCTTGGAGGAAAGAACATGAAGCTTCCAAGGAGACTGAACTCTCCACCTGTCTTATATGCACAAATAAGGAGACTATCCAGTTGGCAATAGCAGCTTTCCAATCTTTTTCCCAGTAGTGAATGCACTGCAAGCATTACACTATATAAATAAAGCATGACAATTAGGGTCAGGAGAAAAGTGAAGTTTAAGTGAGGGGCATCTACTAAAATACGAGAGACTGTGGTGTAATAGAGAAATTGAATGGAAGGTCACACAAAGCTTCAATTCGATAATACTGCATAGAGAGGTAGTATCTGTTTTGAAGAGGGAGCAAACACAGGGCACAGAAT
>CAWUFW010029206.1:0-19570 GCA_963921515.1 Calotriton arnoldi | reverse complement strand
GGGCCCCAGGGGGAGGGGCAAACCATATACTAAAATAATGGTATAAGAACCACGACTCGAGTCAAGACAGGGTCTAGAATACGTAGAATCGCTGGGACCACGAGGAACCACCCAAGGTGAGTAAGTAGGGACCCCACGGAGTACGGGTGCAGTGTGAGAACACGACCGCGTGCTTCCTACAACTCTATGGGAAAGTCGCGGTTGAAGTTTTAGTGTTTAAGGACCCTTCCCAGTGGATTACGAAGAAACCCTCTGGAACCTAGAAGGTTGGAGAGCCACCCCACAAGTGGATAATGTAGTACCAGAGTTATCTATCCCAGGGAAGCCGGGTGCATAGTGTCGAAGTGGCGTCGGAAACCACAGTCGTTCTCAAAGGGAGACTTCAAAGAAATGCCACTGCTGGAAAGAAGAAAAGTGTCCACTGGAACCCACAGGTGGATTCTTGAAGGAAGAAACCAGAAAGCAGAGGGGACAGAGTCTGGGTCACTCAGGAGTGACCAGGGCCTCGGTAGACGAATGTCCACCGATGTTGGGTGCTTCAGTTGTGAAGATGGAGACCTTGACTCTACAGCTGCAGGGACCAGGACACGTTGAAGACAACCAGGAGCCGGATACGAGCTGTCCCACAAAGGATGTCAAGTGCTGAGGGGTCGGTGTCCGGCGGGACCACCAACAAGCCTTGGCAATGGCAACCCACGAAGAAAGTCAAGAAGAGTTACGGTCTGGCCCAGTAAGGACCAGGTGACTCACCACAGCAAGGGGAGTCGGGGCAGGCCTGGAGCAAGCAGGGGAGCCCAAGTAAAGCAGTGTTGACCCTCAAGAGGACCCACAGGCCGAAGGCACAGGAGTCGCAAAGGGTCCTCAGGCAAGTTCACAAAGTCACAGCTTGCAGGGCACTCAGTGTGAGGAGGCTGGAATCCTTTGTACAAAATGTGCGCAGAGGTGGGGGCTATCGATAGCCTAATGCACTTAGTTGGGGAATGCCAACAAGCATATGCACTTGCAAAAGTACACGTGCACAGGGGTACAGGTTATGCGGTCTCCACGAGGGATACTGGCCTCAAACTTGGTGAGAGGGCAGCTCGACCTCAAGGAACTTAGGAATCCACCTCCTGTGTTGCTGGAGCCTTCGGCTCAGGATCAGCAGACCAGTCAGTTGCGTTACGGTGCCTGCAAATGCAGGGGAGTGACTCCTTCACCTCAAGGGAGATACTTCAGTTGTCCTTGATGCCCCACAGGTCCTGTATGGTCCACAGGCACAGTCGATCCTTTGGACAGAGAGGGAGACGAAGTCAGGCCCAGTCGAAGTCCAGCAAAGTCCGGAGTGTCCAGACGGTCGAAGGTCAGTGGTTTCTTGTTCAGAATCTTGTCCACGTCGAATCTAGGGTCCTACAGCCAGGTAAGCCCTTAAGTACCCATGGGAGAGGGTTGGACAGATTCAGGGGACCCTCCCAGGGAAGGGTTTGGACAGTGGGGAGGATACTCCCATGTCCTTTGTCCAGTTTCGCGCCAGAGCAGGAACCAATGGCTCCCAGAACTGGTTTGAGCTGGACTATGCACAGAGACACCATGTGTGCCCCTCATGCAGACTTTCAGGCACTTTGTAAGTGCACCCACCCATCCCCAATACACTAAATCTTGTCTGGGAGGTGGTCACACCTCCCTGTGAGAGGATGCCAATTTGTTCTGCCTTCCCCTGCTCGAGCTTGGCTCAGCAGCAGGAGGGCAGAAATGTGTCTCTGGTTGGCAGCAACCATTTTGTGCTGTCCGGGTCGAGAAGGCTGGTACCGGGAAGACCAGGGACCCCAAGAAGCTGGCTTCAGAAGGGTGGAATCATACCTCCCACACTGGTTACCGGTGTGGAGGTATGAATCCAAGGTGTTTGATACCAAACACGACATGTTTTGTTTCAGCCATTTTCGAGATAGCATTTACCGCGAGGTTATAATGCACCTCTACCTATATGTCTGGCTGCGTCACAGACAACCCGGGAGAATGGTCTCCGAAGGCTGCAGAGGGGCTCTGCTCATGCAGTTGCACCCTCTCACGTAAAACCCAACACCCTGCCTTCAGGATTGTTAAGGCCTGCTATAGGGGTGACTGATAGGTTTTAAGTGTAGTGACTTATAGATATAGTAAACCTATATCTTTCATAAGTGGTGCAAGCACCAGCTTACACAGGCTGCAATGGCAGACCTGTAGTTCCATTTTGCATGGCCTCTCATGAATGGCATAATACATACTCCAGCCCATGGGAGGCCTCTGGGGTACCTATGTCCTGGGTACATGTGTACCATATACTAGGGACTGACGAGGGTACCCCAGTATCCAATCTGGAGTGTACCTAGTACATATCATAATAGTTTAAAGGAGAAAGCATATAGGCTGGGGTCCTGATTAGCAGGATCCCAGCCAGACTAGTCAAAAACAGTGGTGCATTCAGCAAAAAGTGGGGGTAACCATAAGAAGCAGATCCTACTTTCCTACACTGCGTATCGCTTTTCGCGAGGGAACAGTTTCCGGCTGATATACAAGATGGGTCTTTCCTGTCCTTGGGTATCTATCTGTGAGAGGACAGCACCTAACCCATGTTCCGAGGCGTCTGTCTGTAAAATGAAGGGCTTGGTGTAATCAGGTTTTAGGAGGATGGGTTTTGAGGTTATGGCCTGTTTCAACCGATGGAAGGCTTGAAGAGCCGGTGGGGAAGGCTGTTTCAACTCTTTTTCTGTTTTCGCTTCTTTTTTAAGGAGGTCTGTCAGGGGGTTTGCTATCTGGGAGAAGTCGGGTATAAATCGCCTGTAGTAACCCAAAACACCCAAAAAAGCTCTTGGGTCTCTTTTTGTTTGGGGGAAGGGTATGTTGGTTATGGCCGCTACCTTTTCCTCCTGTGGTTTTATAAGACCCTTCCCCAAAAGGTATCCGAGATACTTCACTGACTTAGCTGCTAGTCTACTCTTAGAGGGGTTTATGGTCAGACCACTCTCTCTCAGGGTTTGGATTACTTTCTTCAAATGGTCTAGGTGTTGCTCCCAGGAAGCACTGTGAATAACTATATCGTCTATATAAGCCGCCGCAAAGGCAGCGCAGGGCTTAAGGAGGGTGTTGATTAATCTCTGGAAAGTGGCTGGGGCTCCGTGTAGCCCAAAGGGAAGGACTGTGAAATGAAAAGGCCTCCCGGAGTGGAGAAGGCGGTCTTTTCTCTGTCTTGGTGTTTCAAGGGTACTTGCCAGTAGCCTTTAAACAGGTCTAGGGTGCTTATATAGCGGGCTTTTCCAAGCCTCTCAATCATCTCGTCGACCCGTGGTAGCAGGTAGGAGTCAAACCGGGAAATCTTGTTGACTTCCCTGAAGTCTATACAGAACCTGATAGACCCATCAGGTTTTGGTACTAAGACAATGGGGGAATTTCACTCACTGTTGGAGGGTTCTATTATACCCAGCTGGAGCATCTGTTGTGCCTTATTCTCAATAGCTTGCCTACGGGATTCAGGGATGCCATACGGACGTAGCTTTACTTTTCTCCCCGGGGTTGTAGAGATTGCATGTTCCACCAAGGAAGTTTTACCTGGGGTGAGGGAGAACACCTCCTGCTGGGTTTGCAAATACATACTCAGCTCTTGTTTTTGTGACTCGGGTAATTCAGGATCTATACTCTGGTGGTATAAGGGGTCTGGTCGTTCTGTCAGTCCTAAGAGAGTGGGTATAGCCCCTTCCCACTTTTTTAATAGGTTGATATGGAATATCTGCGTGTGAGTCTGGTTTTTAGGGTCCATCTCAAGACAGTATGTCACTGGGGTTACTTTCCTGAACGGGCCCTGCCACTGGCCTAACATCTTGTGATCAGATGTGGGCATCATTAACAGTACAAAATTACCTATTTCAAGGGTACGTTCTTTGTTTTTTTTTGTCATACTGTATCTTTTGAGAGGTCTGAGCCTGTTCTAGGTGGGTTCTTACAATACTCCGTATTTGTTGTAAATGGGTTTTTAAGTTAAGAACATATTCAGGAAGGAGTTTAAATCTGTCTTGCTCCTCCTCCCATTTCAAGTAGGGTACGGGGTTGCCTGCCATATAACAACTCGAAGGGTGAATACCCTGTGCTTTTTTGTTGTTTACATCGGATGGAAAAAAGGGCTAGAGGAAGCATGTCCTCCCATTTGCGGGTTTCCAGATCAAGGAGTTTTTTTAGGGTGGTCTTATGGGTGGCATTGTATTGTTCAACCAACCCGTCGGTTTGAGGATGATAGGCCACCGTTTGGATTTGTTTGATGTTTAGCTGTTGGCATTACTGTTTCATCAGCCTGGAAATAAAGGGAGTGCCCTGGTTTGTTATGATTTCCCAAGGAAACCCTACCCGGGAAAAGATGGTTATCATGGCTTTGGCAATTTGAAGGGTATTGGGTTGCTGTAATGCCACTGCCTCTAGAAATCAAGTGGCATAGTCCACCAGGACTAGTACATACCGACACCCACTGCGAGAGGGAAGAAGGGGTCCTATGATGTCCATCCTTACTCTGGTGAAAGGTTCCCCGATTATAGGCAAGGGTTGCAAGGGTACCTTCAGGGGAAGGGACCTGCTGTTTTTCTGACGTATGGCCCACTATTTACAGTACCTGTGGACCTGTTGGTATATCCCGGGCCAGTAGAATTTTTCAAAAATCGCTTTTTCAGTTTTCTGCCTTCCAAAGTGCATATCCAGGAAGTGGCTATGGGCGAGTGTAGGAAAATAGGATCTGCTTCTTATGGTTACCCCCACTTTTTGCTTCATGTGATACTATTTTTGACTAGTCTGACTGGGATCCTGCTAATCAGGACCCCAGCCTATCTGCTTTCTCTCTAAATTGGTTATGTCATGTACTTAGGTACACTCCAGATTGGATACTGGGGTACCCTTGTCAGTCCCTAGTATATGGTACACATGTACCCAGGGCATAGGTACCCCAGATTCTTCCTATGGGCTGAAGCATGTATTATGCCACCCATGAGAGGCCATGCAAAATGAAACTACAGGCCTGCCATTGCAGCCTGTGTAAGTTGGTGCTTGCACCACTTACTTGAGATATAGGTTTACTATATCTAAGGGTCACTACACTTAAAACCTATAAGTCACCCCTATAGCAGGCCTTAACATTCCTGAAGGCAGGGTGCTTGGTTTTAAGTGAGAGGGTGCAACTGCATGAGCAGGACACCCCTGCAGCCTACGGAGTCCATTCTCCCGGGTTGTTAGTGCTGCAGCCATTTACGAAATATAGAGTGACATTATGCGACCGCGTGATGACCAACTCTAAAATGGCTGAAAGTAACCCTATCGTGTTTGGTATCAAACATCGTGGAATCATACCCCCACACCGGTAACCGGTGTGGGAGATATGATTCCACCCCTCAGAACCGAGCTTCGTGAGGTCCCTAGTGTTCCCGGTACCTGCCTTCTAGTCCCGGGCAACCCAAAAGGGTTGCTGCCAATCAGAGACACATCTCTGCCCTCCTGCTGCTGAGCCAAGCTCGAGCAGTGGAAGGCAGAACAATAGGCATCCTGTCACAGGGAGGTGCGACCACCTCCCAGAAAGGATTTAGTGTATTAAGCCTGGGTGGGTGCGCTTGCCAGCGACCGAAAGTCTGCATGAGGGGCACATTTGGTGTCCCTGTGCATAGTCCAGTTCAAACCAGTCCTGGAAGCCGTTGGCTCCTGCTCTGGCGCAAACCAGGACAAAGGACATGGGAGTAACCTCCCCAGTGTCCAAACCCTCCCCTGGGAGGGTCCCCTGAATCTGTCCAACCCTCTCCTGTGGGTACTTTAAGGCTTACCTGGCTGTAGGACCCTAGATTCGATGTGGACAAGATTCTGATCAAGAAACCACTGAACTTCGACTGTCTGGACACTCTGGACTTCGCTGGACTTCGTTTGGGCCCGACTTCGTCTCCCTCTCCATCCAAAGCATCGTCTGTGCCCGTGCACCATACAGGCTCCATGCAGGACCTGTGGAGCATCAAGGACAACTGAAGACCTATCTCCCTGGAATGAAGGAGTCACTCCCCTGCAACTTCAGGCACCACATCTCAACTGACCGGTCTGCTGCTCCTGAGCTCCTACAGACTCCAAAGGCTCCAGCAAAACAGGCGGTGGTTTTCCAAGTCCCTCGAAGTCCGAGCTGCCCTCCTACCAAGCTGGAGGTCAGAATCCCTTGTGGAGGAGGCAATACCTGTACCCCTGTGCACCGTGTACTTTTGAAAGTGCATATGCTTGTTGGCGTTTCCAAAACAAGTGCACTGGGCTCCGAGTAGCCCCAACCTCTGACACCATTTCCACCAAAGAACTTTGGCCTCCTCACACCGAGAGCTCCGTGGGCTGTTACTTTGTGAAATTGTTGAGGTCCCCTCGCGAATCCTGTGCCTCCGGCCTGTGGGTCCTCTTGAGGGTCAACACTGCTTTTCTTGGGCTCCTCTGGTTGCTCCAGGACTGCCCTGATTCCCCTGTGTTTGGTGAGTCTTCTGGACCTTGCTGGTCCGAACCGTAACCTTCCTTGACCTTCTGCGTGTGTTCCCGCTGCCAAGGCTTGTTGGTGCTCCAGCCGGACACCGACCCCTCAGCACTCGACATCCTTTGTGGGACAGCTCGTATCTGGCTCCTGGTTGTCCTCGACATCTCCTGGTCCCTGTGGCTGCAGAGTCAAGAACTCCCTCAACGCACCTGAAGCACCCGACATCAGTAGGCATTCGTCTACCGAGCCCCTGGTCACTCCTGAGTGACCCAGACTCTGTCCCCTCTGCTTTCAGGTATTCGTCATCAAGAATCCACCTTTGGGTTCCGACTGACACTTTTCTCCTTCCCAGCAGTGGCTCTTCTTCTAAGTCCTCCACAGAGATCGATGGCGGTTTCCGACACCACTTAAGACCTATGCACCCGGCTTCCTGGGATAGGTAACTCTGGTACTACGGTATCCACGGGTGGGGTGGCTCTCCAACTTCCTAAGTTCCACGGGGTTTCTTCGAAGTCCACTTAAAAGGGTCCTTAAACTTTAAAACTTTAACCGCAACTTCCCCATAGAATTGTACGGAGCACGCGGTCGTGTTCCCACACTGAACCCATCCTCCGTTGGGTCCCTACTTACTCACCTTGGGTGGTTCCTTGGGGTCCCAGCGATTCTACGTACTCTAGACACTGTCTCGACTCAAGTCGTGGTTCTTATACCACTATTTTAGTATATGGTCTGGCCTCCCCCTGGAGCCCACTGTGTATTAGTGCTACTTACTATTGTTTCTTTGCTACAGTATTGTGTGCTTTGTGATTATCGGCGTGTAGCAGATACTTTGTCATACTAGAGTGTTATATTAATAAATACATATTTTTATAACTACTGTGTGGTTCCCCTTTCATTTAACCAATACTATAAGGTTACATTCTGGTAAAACAAGCTGCTTAACATT
Source organism: Calotriton arnoldi (assembly GCA_963921515.1). Classification (NCBI taxonomy): domain Eukaryota; kingdom Metazoa; phylum Chordata; class Amphibia; order Caudata; family Salamandridae; genus Calotriton; species Calotriton arnoldi. The sequence continues at coordinate 12,146 of CAWUFW010029206.1, read as the reverse complement.
CCTTCAAGACTAAGCCTGAAGAATGCTCTCCACAGCTACCACTTGGATAGCTTTCTAAGGTTATCTTTGACCTCTTAAATCACCATAAGGGTTGTTTGAACTGGTGCAAGGTGCCCACTTTAATTAGTGGACATCATATACCAGGCCAACTTCTTACATTGGTGTGAGGTTGGGATTCAAGCCTGCATTGTTTTACCAGATAAATCTTTGTATTGATTAACTGAAAAACACTAAGTACTAGGTACATATAATACTAGCTTAGAATAAGTAAGTTCTACTGAACTTAGGGTTGGGTAAGTCAAGGGTTTAGCACACCCATTCTTCAACCTCAGAGAGTTTAGTTCCCACTAGGTTAGGTAGGTGCAACACCTCACCCAGTGCTTAATTTGAGCCGGAGCTTTCCGGTGCTGAGCACCGGCACTTTATTGGTTTCCAGTGCTCAGGACCGGCACCTAATTGTCAACACCACACTTAGGGCAGTCTGCCACAAGGTGGCGCTGCTCATGTAATTTAAAGATGAGCAGTATAACAGTTGTTTAGGAAAACAATATACATAAAAAATTACTAATACCTGCTTCCCCAGCCATTCCTTTAGCTTTGGGCACCTGAAATAATCTCAACTGTCGCATTTACATGCGAGAGAGATGGTTAGTAGTTGTTTTGGCAGCGATGACAAGGGCGATGGGTGGTGCAAGCTGCAGTGGCCTCCTGGTCGGAGCCCTGGCACTTAATATTTTATAAATTAAGCACTGACCTCACCACACTTAGTATGGGTACTAAAGGAGATGCTAGTGGCTCGCTGCCCTCTAGATACAGTGAGCTTTCATTCCAAGAATTGAAAGCCCTGAGTGCCTCCAGAAAGCTGAAGACGGGGAGAAGTGCCAGCACTCAACGTCTAATAGAGATGTTACTGTTAGATGACCTAAGGAAGACTCCTGGGTCAGATGAACAGGACAGAGTGGGTGGGACAGGGAATGAGGACAGGTCAGGAGATGACACCTTTTATGACCTAGAATCTAACCCTGACCAGGGGGACCAAGATGGGTCCCACCTGGATAACTCAGATCTTCCAGAAGGCAGTGGAGAAGGCCATGAAGGCCCCTTCTTCATCCCTCCTGGAAGAGTGCAGAGTTTACCAAGGAGATCTAGATCTCCCTCTGCAGAGTCTGATCACTCAAGACAGTCTATAGGGACCTCTGTATCTAGCAGGAGGGACCACTCTTTTGATAGGGAGTACCGACTGCTTGAACTTGAGAAAGCTAGGCTTAGGCAAGAGCAGTTGGTTCTTGATAAGGAGTCCTTAGAAGTCCAGAGAGCTAGAACAAAAGTTGGGACTAGTGTCCCATGGTGGCAGCTACAGTGTCCCTAGAATTAAGGAACATTCCTTCGATAATAGGAACCTGAGCAAGATTGTCCCTCCCTACCATGTTGGGGATGTCCAGGGTGAAGCAGAAAAAACAGAACAATGGTGGTGACCAAAAGAAGCAAGATGCTAAAACTCCAGATAAGGGTGGGGACAAGGGTAAAGATCAGAAGTCTTCATCAGGGCCCCAAAAATGTGCATCTGGGGGGGAGAGTCACAATCCAGCAAAGGTAAAGGCAAAAAGAAACCTTAGTGTTATCTCTGTAAACAAAACACACATTGGACGAGAGATGCTGACTTGACAGTTGTAAATTTCAGCTGGGGAGGGGTAACTGGCAATAAGAAAGGTGTGGTTAGCTCAGACCTTCCAGTGGAGAGTTTGTTGGGCAATGATTTGGAAACTTCAGCCTGCCTGAATTAGAGTTAAGTACTCATGCAATAATGCTGGGCATCACTGCAGATGTGTTTGCTGTGACCATGTCACAGGCCAAACTGGCTAAAACTGAACAGGCCCTGGATCCTGGAACAATGGGCCAAGGGACTTCCAAGAGAAAGAGCAGGAGGGGTAAGGCTGTGTCTTACCCCCAGACCCAGAGTGAGGATCAGTCTCTAGAGGGAGATGATCTTAGTCCCTGTAAAGTAACTGTCTCAGATGACCTTGAACCTGATCAGGTTGAGTTTTTGGGGACAGGGGGGCCTTCTAGGGCAGACCTGAGTTTGGAGCAGCAAACCTGCCCCTCTCTTGAACCCCTCAGACAGCAAGCTGCTGCTGAGGCTTCCGGGAGTGTCAGTGGATCCCACAGGATCTATTGGGATGAGGGACTCTTATACTCAGAGGGTAGAGACCACAAGCCTGGTGCCACCAGGAGGTTGATCATACATCTGAAGTTTAGGGGCTTCCTACTCAGCTTAGCACATGACATTCCCTTAGCAGGACACCTAGGCCAAAGTAAGACTTGGGACAGGCTTGTCCCTCACTTTCACTGGCCTCACATGTCAGAAGACACAAAGGAGTTTTGTCGCTCCTGTACCACCTGTCAAGCCAGTGGTAAGTCAGGTGGTACCACAAAGGCCCCCCTTATACCAGTACCTGTGGTGTGGGTACCCTTTGAGAGGGTAGGGATTGACATAATTTGTCCCATTAACCCTCCTCCAGCCTCTGGACACAGTTACATACTAGTGGTGGTGGACCATGCCGCTAGGTATCCAGAAGCAATATGTAGGAGAGTAGGATCTGCTTCTTATAGTTACCCCCACTTTTTGCTGATGTTTCACTCTTTTTCGACTTAGCCAGACTGAGGCCCTGCTAATCAGGACCCCAGTCTATCTGCTTTCTACTCTAAATTGACTGTGTGTACTTCAGGTACACTCCACATTGGATTCTGGGGTACCCTTGTGAGTCCCTAGTATATGGTATACTATGTACCCAGGGCATAGGTACCCCAGAGGCCTACCAGGGGCTGCAGCATGTATTGTGCCACCCCTGGGAAGCCTTTTAAAATGACACAACAGGTCTGCTACAGCAGCCTGTATAAGGTGGTGTATCCACCCCTTACTGAGATATAGGTTCCCTATATCTCTCCACATGTAAACCTATCAGTCACCCCTATGGCAGGCCTTAACAATCCTGAAGGCAGGGTGCTGGGTTTCATGTGAGAGGGTGCTCATGCATGAGCAGAGCCCCTCTGCAGCTTTCAGAATCTTCATTCCGGGGTTGTTTGTGATGCAGCCAGACCATATACTCTTAAGTGCATTATAACCTCGCGGTAAATGCTAACTCGAGAATGGCTACATGGAAACATGTCGTGTTTGGTGTCAAACACCTTGGAATCATACCTCCACCCCAGTAACTGGTGTGGGAGGTATGATTCCACCCTACTAGAGGGAGAAACATGGCACCACCGGTACACCCGGTACCAGCTTAACAGAACCCTGGCATCACAAAATGGATGCTGCAGCCACAGACACAAGTCTGCCCTCCTGCTGCTGGATGAAACTGGGTGCACTCCAAGAGTGCTTTGAAGTCTGCACTGGGGGCACATTTGGTGTCCCTGTGCATAGTCCAGCTCAAACCGGTTGCAGGGGCACACAGCCCCTGCTCTGGCACGAAACTGGACAAAGGAAATGGATGTAGCCACCCCTCTTTCCTGACCCTCCCATAGGTGAGTCCCCAGAGTTTGTCCCACCCCTTCCTTGGGTATAAAGTAGGAACCCCTGACTACAGGACTTTAGATTACACCTGGACTAAACTCTGACACAGAAACCAAGTACTTCGACGATCTGCACAACACTGGATGACTGAAGAATCTCCCTTGGAGTAAAGGAGGTACTCCCCTGCAAGGCAGGCACCTTTAACGCAACTGACCGGTTGGCATCTCCGAAGCTCCGATGGACTCCGCAGAATATTGTCACACAGGAGGTGGGTTTTCTGTGGTCTTAGAGGTCGATCTGTGCCCACAGCAAGTCTGAGGCTTGTATCCCTCGTGGTGACCGTGCAACCCGAACCCCTGGGCACCGCGTACATTTGCAGAAGCATCAGCTTTCCTGCAACCCCTGAGGCCGAGCTTTAGGTTACTTGTAGCCCTGACCCCGAGCAGTGATCATACTGAAGATTGCAGGCCTACACTCAACGAGTGTTCTGTGGGCCGCCATTTTGTGATTCCTCTTGAGGTCCCTTTACGATCCCTGGTCTGTTGACCTGTGGGTCCCCAAGAAGGCAACTCTAACTTTTATTGGGCTTCCCTGGTTGCTCCAGATGTGCCCTGACTCTCCATCACTTGGGGAGTCCCCAGGACCTTGCTGGTCCGCACAGAAGCATCTTTTCTCTTCCTGCGTGGGTTGCTGTTGCCAAGGCTTGTTGTGTTCAATCCAAGCACCGACACCCCAGCACTCGACATCCTTTGTGGGACAGCTCTAATCCGGCTCCTGGTTGTCCTTGACGTCTCCGGGACCCCATGGCTGCAGAGTCGAGCTTCACCTCTTCACACCTGAAGCACCCGACATCGGTGGGCATTTGATTGCTCCGCTCCTGGTCACTGGCTAGTGACCCAGACTCTGTCTCCTCTGCTTTCAGGTTCTTCACATCTTCGATCCAGGCTTGGATCACACCGGACACTTTCCTTCTTCACAGCAGCAGCACTTTGCAGCAGATCGCCATTGAAATCAACGACGTTTCCCGACACCCTTTGACACCTATGCACCCGGCTCCCCTGGGTGAGGTAACTCGAGTACTACGGTGCTCCCGTGGGTGTTGGCCCTAGAACCCCTTAAGCCTAAAGGGGTTTGCTCAAAGTCCTCTTCTAAGTGTCCTTTTGCTTTAAAATTCCAACCGCGACTTTCCTCATAGAATCCTACGGCGCTCGCGGCTGTGTTCTCACACTGCACACGTCCCCCGTGGGTCTCCTGTGTCACTACCTTGGGTGGTTCCTTGGGGTCCCAGCGATTCTACGTGCTCTAGGCACTGTGTCTAGTCAAGTCGTGGTTCTTATACCACTTTCTTAATATATGGTTTGGTCCCCCCCTGGGGCCCATTGTATATTGTGCTATTTACTGTCGTTTTAATTCTGTGATATTGTGTATCTTGGACTCTACTCTCATAAAGAGATTAGTAGTTAGTGTTTAGAAATAAATACATATATTTTATGTATATACCTTGTGTGGTTCTCCTTTCATTTGGTCATTCAAGAGGTTATAATCTGGTAAACCAAGCTGCTTTACATTCCTTCAAGACTTAGCCTGAAGGCTGCTCTCCATAGCTACCACTAGGATAGCTTTCAATAAAGGTTGTCTTTAAACCTATCATCAATAAGGGTCGATTGGACTGGTGCAAGGTGCCCACTATAACTAGTGGACAGCATATGCCAGGCCAACTTCTCACACAATACCCCTTAGAACCACCACAGCCCTCCTGGGAATTTTTTCTAGAGTGGGTTTCCCTAAGGAGGTCTTAACTGACAGAGGTACCAACTTCATGTCAAGTTATATCACTGCAATGTGGAAGGAGTGTGGAGTGAACTATAAGTTCACCACACCCTATCACCCACAATGTAATGGGTTAGTTGAAAGATTCAACAAAACCTTCAAGGGCATGATCATGGGCCTCTAAGAAAAGCTTAGGCAAAAATGGGATGTCCTGTTGCCCTCCCTTCTCTTTTCCTGCAGAGAGTTCCCACAAAAGGGGGGTGGCTACAGACCTTTTGAACTTTTGTTTGGGCATCCAGTTAGGGGTCCCTTGTGTTTGGTGAAGGAGGGATGGGAGTTACCTCTCAAACCTCCCAAACAAGACATAGTGGACTATGTACTTGGTCTCTGCTCCAGGATAGCTGAGCACATGAAGAAGGCCAGTAAAAACCTTGAGGCAACTCAAGAATTGCAAAAAGTTTGGCATGAAAAAAGGCTCTGCGAACTGTTTATCAGCCAGGGCAGAAGGTGTGGGTGTTGGAGCCTGGCCCCAGTAGCTCTCCAAGACAAGTGGAGTGGACCCCATACCATTCTCGAGGAGAAGGGAGAGGTCATCTACCTGGTGGACCTTGGTACTCACAGGAGCCCACAAAGGGTGCTCCATGTGAACAGGCTCAAGCGATACATTGACTGGGCTGTCATGGGCTTGCTCATGGCAACTGATGAGCGACAGAAGGAAGAGAGTGATCCACTCCCTGACCTTCTCTCACAGGACCCTGATGATGGATCAGTTGATGGTGTAGTCTTGGCAGACAGCCTCAGTGGTCAACAGCAGATTGATTGCAGGAAGGTCCTCAATCAATACAGGCATTTGTTTTCTCTGACACCCAGTCAGACCACCCGGTGTACCCATGAAGTGGACACAGGTGAGAATCTACCTGTCAAGAATAAAATCAACAGGCAGCCTGACCATGTCAGAGATTGCATCAGGACAGAGGTCCAAAAGATGCTGTAACTGGGAGTGATTGAGCCCTCAGATAGCCCTTGGGCTAGCCCAGTAGTACTGGTACCTAAACCTCACACCCAGGGTGGTAAGAGAGAGATGAGGTTTTGTGTGGACTACAGGGGACTCAATGCAGTCACTAGGACTGATGCTCATCCTATTCCTAGGGCAGATGAGCTTATTGATACTCTGGTCTCAGTCAAGTATTTAAGTACATTTGACCTCACTGCTGGCTATTGGCAAATCAGACTAGCTGAGGATGCCAAACTAAAAACAGCATTTTCAACCCCTAGTGGGCACTATCAATTTATTGTAATGCTCTTTGACTTGAAGAATGCACCTGCCACATTCCAAAGGTTGGTGAACAAAGTCCTTATAGGCCTGGAAGCCTATAGTGCAGAATATCTTGATGATATAGCTGTCTTTAGCTCCACCTGGGAGGATCACCTGGTCCACCTGAAGAATGTTTTGGAGGCTCTATCAAGGCTACTAAGTGCCAGATAGGGCAGAGCAAGGTTGTGTACCTGGACCACCTTGTGGGTGGAGGCCAGGTTCAACCCTTTCAGAGCAAAATCCAGACCATCATGGACTGGGTTGCTCCAACTACCCAGACTCAGGTCAGACCTTCCTTGGGCCTGACTGGGTACTACAGAAGATTTGTGAAAGGATATGGGTCTATAGTGACTCCCTTGAATGATCTTACATCAAAAAGAATGCCCAAGAAGATTCAGTGGACAGTTAGTTGTCAGAAGGCATTTGATGATCTCAAGCAGGCCATGCTCACTGCTCCCATTCAGCAGAGTCCTGACTACTCCAAGCAATTTATTGTCCAAACAGATGCATCTGAGTTGGGGGTAGGCGCTGTGTTGTCACAACTTAATGCAGAGGGTCAGGATCAACCAGTAGCTTTTATTAGCAGAAGGTTCACCCCCAGAGAGAAACTTTGGTCAGCCATAGAGAGGGAAGCCTTTGCTGTGGTCTGGGCCCTGAAGAAGCTGAGGCCATACCTGTTTGGCACTTACTTTATTGTTCAGACAGACCATAATCCCCTCCTATGGCTAAAACAGATGAAGGGTGAAAACCCCAAAGTTTTGGGTTCGTCCATTTCCCTACTGGGGATGGACTATAAAATGAAACATAGACCTGGGAGTAACCATACCAATGCAGATGGACTCTCCAGATATTTCCACTTAGAAAATGAAGACTCAACTGGGCAAGGTTAGTCTCATCTCCTTACGTTTGGGGGGGGGGGTTTGTAGGAAAGTAGGATCTGCTTCTTATGGTTACACCCACTTTTCGCTTCATGTGATACTGTTTTTGACTAGTCTGACTGGGAACCTGCTAATCAGGACCCCAGTCTATCTGCTTTCTCCCTAAATTGGTTATGTCATGTACTTGGGTACAGTCCAGATTGGATACTGGGGTACCCTTGTCAGTCCCTAGTATATGGTACACATGTACCCAGGGCATAGGTACCCCAGAGGCCTCCGATGGGCAGAAGCATGTATTATGCCACCCATGAGAGGCCATGCAAAATGGAACTACAGGCCTGCCATTGCAGCCTGTGTAAGTTGGTGCATGCACTACTTACTTGAGATATAGGTTTACTATATCTAAGGGTCACTACCCTTAAAACCTATAAGTCACCCCTATAGCAGGCCTTAACAATCCTGAAGGCAGGGTGCTTGGTTCTAAGTGAGAGGGTGCCACTGCATGAGCAGGACACCCCTGCAGCCTTCGGAGTCCATTCTCTCAGGTTGTTAGTGCTGCAGCCATTTACGACATATAGAGTGGCATTATGCGACCGCGTGATGACCAACTCTAAAACGGCTGAAAGTAACCCTATCGGGTTTGGTATCAAACATCGTGGAACCATACCCCCATACGTGTGGGAGGTATGATTCCACCCCTCAGAACCGAGCTTTGTGAGGTCCCTGGTGTTCCCGGTACCAGCCTTCTAGTCCCGGGCAGCCTAAAAGGGTTGCTGCCGACCAGAGACACATTTCTACCCTACTGCTGCTGAGCCAAGCTCGAGCAGGGGAACGCAGAACAATAGGCATCCTGTCACAGGGAGGTGTGACCACCTCCCAGACTGGATTTAGTGTATGAGGCCTGGGTGGCTGTGCTTGCCAGTGACCGAAAGTCTGCATGAGGGGCACATTTGGTGTCCCTGTGCATAGTCCAGTTCAAACCAGTCTTGGGAGCCGTTGGCTCCTGCTCTGGCACGAAACTGGACAAAGGACATGGGAGTAACCTCCCCACTGTCCAAACCCTCCCCTGGGAGGGTCCCCTCAATCTGTCCAACCCTCTCCCGTGGGTACTTTAAGGGCTTACCTGGCTGTAGGACCCTAGATTCGACGAGGACAAGATTCTGATCAAGAAACCACTGAACTTAAACCGTCTGGACACTCTGGACTTCGCTGCACTTCGTTTGGGACCGACTGCCTCTCCCTCTCTATCCAAAGCATCGTCTGTGCCCGTGTACCATACAGGCTCCGTGCAGGACCTGTGGAGCATCAAGGACAACTGAAGACATCTCCCTTGTCACTCCCCTGCAACCACAGACACCACATCTCAACTGACCGGTCTGCTGCTCCTGAGTTCCTACGGACTCCGAAGGCTCCAGCAACACATGCAGTGGGTTTCCAACTCCCTCCAGGCCCGAGCTGCCAGCCTACCAAGTTTGAGGTCAGAATCCCTCATGGGGGCTGCAATACCAGTACCCCTGTGCACTGCGTACTTTTGCAAGTGCATATGCTTGTTGGCATTTCCAAAACAAGTGCACTGGGCTCCGAGTAGCCCTAACCTCTGGCACCATTTCCACCAAAGAACTTCAGCCTCCTCACACCGAGTGCTCTGTGGGCTGTTGCTTTGTGAAACTGCTTGAGGTCCCCTCATGACTCCTGTGCCTCCGGCCTGTAGGTCCTCTTGGGGGTCAACCCTACTTTTCTTGGGCTCTCCTGCTTGCTCCATACCTGATCTGACTCCCCTGTGTTTGGCGAGTCTCCTGGACCTTGCTGGTCTGAGCCATAACCTTCCTTGACCTTCTACATGGGTTGCCGCTGCCAAGGCTTGTTGGTGCTCCCGCCGAACACCGACCCCTCAGCACTCAACATCGTTTATAGGACAGTTCGTATTCGGCTCCTGGTTGTCCTCGACATCTCCTAGTCCCTGTGGCTGCAGAGTCAGGAACCCCCTCAATGCACCTGAAGCACCCAACATCGGTGGGCATTCGTCTACCGAGCCCCTGGTCACTCCTGAGTGACCCAGACTCTGTCCCCTCTGCTTTCAGGTACTCTTCATCAAGAATCCACCTTTGGGTTCCGACGGATACTTTTTTCCTTCCCAGCAGTGGCTCTTCTTCGAAGTCCTCCATAGAGATCAACGGCGGTTTCCGACACCACTTCAGACCTATGCACCCAGCTTCCCTGGGACAGGTAACTCTGGTACTACAGTATCCACGGGTGGGGTGGCTCTCCAACCTCCTAAGTTCCATGGGGTTTCTTCAAAGTCCACTTAGAAGGGTCCTTAAACTTTAAAACTTCAACTGCGACTTCCCCATAGAATTGTACAGAGCACGCAGTCGTGTTCCCACACTGCACCCATCCTCTGTGGGGTCCCTACTTACTCACCTTGGGTGGTTCCTTGGGGTCCCAGCGATTCTACGTACTCTAGACACTGTCTCAACTCAAGTCGTGGTTCTTATACCACTATTTTAGTATATGGTCTGGTCTCCCCCTGGAGCCCACTGTGTATTAGTGCTACTTACTATTGTTTCTTTGCTACAGTATTGTGTGCTTTGGGATTATCTGCGTGTAGCAGATACTTTATCGTACTAGAGAGTGTTATATTAATAAATACATATTTTTATTACTGTGTGGTTCTCCTTTCATTTAACCAATACTATAAGGTTACATTCTGGTAAAACAAGCTGCTTAACATTCCTTCAAGACTAAGCCTGAAGGCTGCTCTCCACAGCTACCACTTGGATAGCTTTCTAAGGTTCTCTTTGACCTCTTAATGCACCATAAGGGTTGTTTGGACTGGTGCAAGCTGCCCACTTAATTAGTGGACATCATACCAGGCCAACTTCTCACAGCGCGGAATAGTACTTTCGCCCTATACTTTTGGGACACTAATAACTGAGGGGCTTGGGCCTTCCCCCCCTTTCTATATACCAGCCCCTCATTGATAAAGAACTGGGGACGTACTTGCTCTGGGTCCTCAACATCCGTGGCTCTATTCCAGGCCTTCCTTAGGGTTGGGTCTTCTCTTTGGGCTGCTTGAAAGCCCCGATCATACTGCCACATGGCATCGTCTTTGGGTTGCGTTAAAGCCACTTGCATCCAGTCTTTTTTTTTCTTTCCTCTTTTGATTCTTACTCTTCCGGGTTTTCCCATGGGGAAAGCCGTAATCCTGCTCTTGTGCAAATGGAGCCATTTTCTACATTCATCTTCGTCGTCCCAGTCTCAAAGGGCTCAGGTAGCTTAGGGATAAGCCCTACTCGCAGAGTGACTGGGCTGAAAGAGGGTTTCTGTTGTACCTGTACTTTTGTGGTGGGATATTGTCACCATGAACACATTGAATGTTTACGAACCCAGTAGGTCGTGGACTCCCTCCTGGGACGGTCTGCGGTCTCATAACACTATGCAAACAGCCTGTATCAATCAAGGCTTGTCTACTCTCACCGTTTACCATCACTGTCCTGTGATAAGGAGGAGCACGTCCTGTGGGGGTACAGTAGAAGGAACGAGTAAGCCCTACCTCCATTGGCTCTTCCTTCTGTGGACATACGTGGGCTATGTGACCAAACGCCCACAATTGCAGCATTGGGGTCCAGGAGGGGGTGGAGTCCGGATAGGTACCGGCAAAGGTCCAGGCATTAACGTAACCGTGTCAGGTTTTCTCGGGATTGGCCGTCTTGTAATCTTTGCTGAGACTTCCCCTGGCTGCTTCCAATGGGTTTCTTCCCTACCTTTTTGCAGTTCCTGGGCCCTATTGAAGGCGCTGGCTATCTCGACCGCCCTCTCCAGGGTTAGTTGGGTGTGTTGGCGAACCCACTTCTGTTTGGGGGGGTGCAGGGACAATAAATATTGCTCCAAATAAACCCTTTCCATGCTCTCCTCTTTGTTGGATACCAAAGGCTTTAACCACCTGTCTGCCATGTCTTTGACTCGATAGGAGAGGGCTCTCGGAGTTTCTTGGGTTCCCTCCTTAATTTGTCTAGTTCGAATACAATAGGTCTCTTCGTCCACCCCCAATCTTTCTAGAATATTTTTCTTGACTTCTTCGTAAGGGGTGATCCGGAGTGGATTGGCCACCTGGTCAGCTGCCTGAAGATCCCGGAAAGGAGAGGCCCCAGATACTGTCCCCATTTGTCCAAAGGCCACCCTGCTGCTCTGGCCATCCTTTCAAAATTCGAAAATAATAAATCGGGGTCCTCCCCACTAACATATTTCTGTAGGACTACGGAAGGGAGGGTGGTATGGCCCTGCTGCTGACTAAGGGTGTCCGCCAATTTACCAATTACTGTCTCGGGTTTGACTCTGTTCCGTTAAGGTTTTATGGAGCTTATCTCTGGACTCTTCAGCTACTGCCAGGATTTTTTCCATAATGCGCCCCAACTTTTCCTGGTTCTCTGCCATTTTCTGCACTGTGGCCTCCATTTCCTTGGATTTCACTTCTGACACCACTTGTGGGAGGGATGGGCGGAAACAGAATCTAGGAGGCTTGATGTGTGGCTCAATTTTGGCGTAGTTTTATTGAAATGGTATAAAGTAAAGTTTCAGAACAGAAAGGGCAAGGATTTCCTTGAGGTTCCAAACAGTCACTCTTCTCTTTTCCTTTATCCTCTCCAGGTATCTTCAGTCAGGTTGTCAG
>CAWUFW010029205.1:0-19575 GCA_963921515.1 Calotriton arnoldi | reverse complement strand
GTGCAGAAAGAAGCAAGAGAAGTGATGAAAGAGGCAAGTAAGGTGAAGAAAGAGGCAAGAGAGCTGCAGAAAATAGCAAGAGAGTTGCAGAAAGAATCAAGAGAGGTGCAGACAGAGGTAAGAGAAGGGCAGAAAGAAGCAAGAGAGGTGCAGAAAGAAGCAGGAGATATACAGAAAGAAGCAAGAGAAGTGTGGAAAGAGGCTAGAGAAGTGCAGAAAGAAGCAAGAGAGGTGCAGAAAGAGGAAGAAATGTGCAGAAAGAGGCAAAAGAAGTACAGAAAGAAGCAAGAGAGGTGCAGAAAGAAGCAAGAGAGGTACAGAAAGAAGCAAGAGAAGTTCAGAAAGAGGCAAGAGAAGTGCAGAAAGAGGCAAGAGAAGTGCAGAAAGAAGAAATAGAGGTGGAGAAAGAGGCAAGAGAAGTGCAAAAAGAAGAAAGAGAGGTACAAAAAGAAGCAAGAGAGGTACAGAAAGAAGCAACAGAAATGCAGAAAGAAGCAAGAGAAGTGTAGAAAGAGGCAAGAGAAGTGCAGAAAGAGGCAAGAGAAGTGCAGAAGGAAGCAGGAGAGGTGCAGAAAGAGGAAGAAATGTGCAGAAAGAGGTAAGAGAAGTGCAGAAAGAAGCAAGAGAGGTAGAGAAACAGGAAGTAATGTGCAGAAAGAGGCAAGAAAGGTACACAAAGAAGCAAGAGAAGTGCAGAAAGAAGGAAGAGAGGTGCAGAAAGAGGCAAGAGAGATGCAGAAAGAAGCAACAGAGTTGCAGAAAGAGGCAAGAGAGGTGCACAAAGAGAAAGAAAGGCGCAGACAGAGGAAGAAAGGCGCAGGAAGAGGCAAGAAAGGTACAGAAAGAAGCAAGAGAAGTGCATAAAGAAGCAAGAGAGGTGCAGAAAGAAGCAGAAGAGGTGCAGAAAGAAGAGTGTGAGGTACAGAAAGAAGAAAGAGAGGTACAGAAAGAAGCAAGAGAGGTGCAGAAAGAAGCAAGAAAGATGCAGAAAGAAGCAAGAGAAGTGCAGAAAGAGGAAGAAAGGTGAAGAAAGAAGAAAGAGAAATGCAGAAAGAGGCAAGAGAGGTACAGAAAGAAGCAAGCGAGGTGCAGAAAGAAGCAATAGAGGTTCAGAAAGAGGTAAGAGAGGTGCAGAAAGAAGCAAGAGAAGTGCAGAAAGAAGCTAGAGCGGTGCAGAAAGAGGGAGAAAGGTGCTGAAAGAGGAAGAAAGGTACAGAGAGAGTAAGAAAGGTGCAGAAAGAGGAAGAAAGGCATAGAAAGAAGCAAGAGAGATGCAGAAAGAAGCAAGAGAGGTGCAGGAAAGAAGGGAGACGCAGAAAGAGGAAGAGATGTGCAGAAAGAGACAAGAGAAGTACAGAAATGGGAAGAAATATACAGAAAGAAGCAACAGATGTGCAGAAAGAAGCAAAAGAGGTGCAGAAAAAAGCAAGAGAGGTGCAGAAAGAAGCAAGAGAAGTGCAGAAAGAGGAAGAAAGGTGCAGAAAGAGGAAGATTGGGACAGAAAGAGGCAAGGGAAGTGCAGAAAGAAGAAGAAAGGTGCAGAAAGAAGCAAGAGAGGTGAGAAAGAAGCAAGAGAGGTACAGAAAGAAGCAAGAGAAGTGCAGAAAGAAGAAAGAAAGGTGCAGAAAGAGGCAAGAGAGGTACAGAAAGAGGCAAGAGAAGTGCAGAAAGAGGAAGAAAGGTGCAGAAAGAAGCAAGACAAAATGCAGAAAGAGGCAAGAGAGGCGCAGAAGGAAGCAAGAGAGGTGCAGAAAGAGGCAAGAGAAGTGTAGAAAGAGGAAGAAATGTACAGAAAGAAGCAAGAGAAATACAGAAAGAGGCAGGAGAGGCGCAGAAAGAAGCAAGAGAGGTGCAGAAATAGGCAAGAGCGCTGCAGAAAGAGGCAAGAGAGGTGCAGAAAGAGGCAAGAGAAGTGCAGAAAGAGGAAGAACGGTGCCAAAAGAGGAAAAAAGGTGCAGAAAGAGGAAGAAAGGCACAGAAAGAAGCAAGAGAAATACAGAAAGAAGCAAGAGAGGTACAGAGAGAAGAGAGTGAGGTGCAGAAAGAGGCAAGAGAGGTGCAGAAAGAAGGAAGCAAGGTGAAGAAAGAAGCAATAAAGGTGCAAAAAGAGGCAAGAGAGGTGCAGAAAAAAGCAAGATAAGTGGAGAAAGAAGCAAGAAAGGCGCAGAAAGAAGGAAGAGAAGTGCAGAAAGAAGCAAGTTAGGAGCAGTAAGAAGCAAGAGAGTTGCAGAAAGAGGCATGAGAGGTGCAGAAAGAGGCAAGGAAGGTACAGAAAGAGCCAAGAGAAGTGCAGAAAGAAGCAAGAGAAGTGCAGAAAGAGGAAGAAAGGTGCCAAAAGAGGAAAGAAGGTGCAGAAAGTGGAAAAAGGCACAGAAAGAAGCAAGTGAGGTGCAGAAAGAGGCAAGAGAGGTACAGAAAGTGGCAAGAGAAGTGCAGAAAGAGGAAGAAAGGTACAGAAAGAAGCAAGAGAAATGCAGAAAGAGGCAAGTGAGGAGCAGAAAGAGGCGCAGAAAGAGGTAAGAGAAGTGCAGAAAGAAGCAACAGAGGTGCAAAAAGAGGCAAGACAGGTGGAGAAGAAAGAGGCAAGAGAGGTGCAGAAATAAGCAAGAGATATTCAGAAAGAGGCAAGAGAGGTGCAGAAAGAGGCAAGAAAATACAGAAAGAGGCAAGTGAAGTGCAGAAAGAGGCAAGAGAAGTGCAGAAAGAAGCAAGAGAGGTGCAGAAAGAAGCAAGAGAGGTACATAAAGAAGAAAGAGCAGCGCAGAAAGAGGCAAGAGAGGCGCTGAAAGTGGTAAGAGAGGTGCAGAAAGAAGCAACAGAGGTGCAAAAAGAAGCAAGAGAGATGCAGAAAGAAGCAAGAGAGGTGCAGAAAGAGTCAAGAGAAGTGCAGAAAGAAGCAAGAGAAGTGCAGAAAGAAGCAAGAGAGGTGCAGAAAGAGGCAAGAGAAGTACAGAAAGAGGAAGAAAGGTGAAGAAAGAGAAATGCAGAAAGAGGCAAGAGAGGTGCAGAAAGAAGCAAGCGAGGTGCAGAAAGAAGCAATAAAGGGTCAGAAAGAGCCAAGAGAAGTGCAGAAAGAAGCAAGAGAAGTGCAGAAAGAAGCTAGAGCAGTGCAGAAAGAGGGAGAAAGGTGCTGAAAGAGGAAGAAAGGTGCAGAAAGAGGAAGAAAGGTGCAGAAAGAGGAAGAAAGGCGTAGAAAGAAGCAAGAGAGATGCAGAAAGAAGCAAGAGAGTTGCAGGAAAGAAGGGAGATGCAGAAAGAGGAAGCAATGTGAAGCAAGAGACAAGAGAAGTACAGAAATGGGAAGAAATGTACAGAAAGAAGCAAGAGAGGTGCAGAAAGAAGCAAAAGAGGTGCAGAAAAAAGCAAGAGAGGTGCAGAAAGAAGCAAGAGAAGTGCAGAAAGAGGAAGAAAGGTGTAGAAAGAAGCAAGAGAGGTGCAGAAAGAAGCAAAAGAAATTATGAAAGAGGCAAAAGAGGTGCAGAAAGAAGCAAGAGAGGTGCAGAAAGAAGCAAGAGAGGTACAGAAAGAAGAAGAAAGGTGCAGAAAGAGGAAGATTGGGACAGAAAGAGGCAAGAGAAGTGCAGAAAGAAGCAAGAAAGTGCAGAAAGAAGCAAGAGAGGTGCAGAAAGAAGCAAGAGAAGTACAGAAAGAAGCAAGTGAAGTGCAGAAAGAAGAAAGAGAGGTGCAGAAAGAGGCAAGAGAGCTGCAGGAAGATGCAAGAGAAGTGCAGAAAGAGGAAGAAAGGTGCAGAAAGAAGCAAGACAAAGTGCAGAAAGAGGCAAGAGAGGCGCAGAAGGAAGCAAGAGAGGTGCAGAAAGAGGCAAGAGAAGTGTAGAAAGAGGCAAGAAAGGTACAGAAAGAAGCAAGAGAAATGCAGAAAGAGGCAGGAGAGGCGCAGAAAGAAGCAAGAGAGGTGCAGAAAGAGGCAAGAGCGATGCAGAAAGAGGCAAGAGAGGTGCAGAAAGAGGCAAGAGGAGTGCAGAAAGAGGAAGAAAGGTGCCAAAGAGGAAGAAAGGTGCAGAAAGAGGAAGAAAGGTGCAGAAAGAGGAAGAAAGGTACAGAAAGAAGCAAGAGAAGTACAGAAAGAAGCAAACAAGGTGCAGAAAGAAGAGAGTGAGGTGCAGAAAGAGGCAAGTGAGGTGCAGAAAGAGGCAAGAGAGGTGCAGAAAGAAGCAAGAGAGGTGCAGAAATAGGAAGAAAGGTGCAGAAAGAGGCAAGAGACGCGCAGAAAGAGGCAAGAGAGGTGCAGAAAGAGGCAAGAGAGGTGCAGAAAGAAGCAAGAGAGGTGCAGAAAGAAGCAAGAGAGGTGCAGAAAGAAGCAAGAGAGGTGCAGAAAGAAGCAAGAAAGGTGCAGAAAGAAGCAAGAGAGGTGCAGAAAGAAGCAAGAGAAGTGCAGAAAGAAGCAAGAGAGGTGCAGAAAGAAGCAAGAGAGGTGCAGAAAGAAGCAAGAGAGGTGCAGAAAGAGGCAAGAGAGGTGCAGAAAGAAGCAAGAGAAGTGCAGAAAGAAGCAAGAGAAGTGCATAAATAGGCAAGAAATGTGCAAAAAGAGGAAGAAAGGTGCAGAAAGAGGAAGAAAGGTACAGAAAGAAGCAAGAGAGGTGCAGAAAGAAGCAAGAGAGGTACAGAAAGAGGCAAGAGAAGTGCAGAAAGAGGAAGAGAGGTGCAGAAAGAAGCAAGAGAAGTGCAGAAAGAGGCAAGAGAGGTAGCAGAAAGAGGCAAGAGAGGTGCAGAAAGAGGTAAGAGAGGTGCAGAAAGAAGCAAGAGAGGTGCAGAAAGAAGCAAGAGAGGTGCAGAAAGAGGCAAGAGAGGTGCAGAAAGAAGCAAGAGAAGTATGCAGAAAGAGGCAAGAGAGGTGCAGAAAGAGGCAAAGAAAATGCAGAAAGAGGCAAGAGAGGTGCAGAAAGAGGCAAGAGAAGTGCAGAAAGAAGCAAGAGAGGTGCAGAAAGAAGCAAGAGAGGTGCAGAAAGAAGCAAGAGAAGTGATGAAAGAGGCAAGAGAGGTGCAGAAAAAAGCTAGAGAGGTGCAGAAAGAAGCAAGAGAGGTGCAGAAAGAAGCAAGAGAAGTGCAGAAAGAAGCAAGAGAAGTGCAGAAAGAAGCAAGAGAGGTGCAGAAAGAGGCAAGAGAGGTGCAGAAAGAGGAAGAAAGGTGCAGAAAGAAGCAAGAAAGGTGCAGAAAGAAGCAAGAGAAATGCAGAAAGAAGCAAGAGAGGTGCAGAAAGAGGCAAGAGAAGTGTAGAAAGAGGAAGAAATGTACAGAAAGAAGCAAGAGAAATACAGAAAGAGGCAGGAGAGGCGCAGAAAGAAGCAAGAGAGGTGCAGAAATAGGCAAGAGCGCTGCAGAAAGAGGCAAGAGAGGTGCAGAAAGAGGCAAGAGAAGTGCAGAAAGAGGAAGAACGGTGCCAAAAGAGGAAAAAAGGTACAGAAAGAGGAAGAAAGGCACAGAAAGAAGCAAGAGAAATACAGAAAGAAGCAAGAGAGGTACAGAGAGAAGAGAGTGAGGTGCAGAAAGAGGCAAGAGAGGTGCAGAAAGAAGCAAGGCGAGGTGAAGAAAGAAGCAATAAAGGTGCAGAAAGAGGCAAGAGAGGTGCAGAAAAAAGCAAGATAAGTGGAGAAAGAAGCAAGAGAGGCGCATAAAGAAGGAAGAGAGGTGCAGAAAGAAGCAAGTTAGGTGCAGTAAGAAGCAAGAGAGTTGCAGAAAGAGGCATGAGAGGTGCAGAAAGAGGCAAGGAAGGTACAGAAAGAGCCAAGAGAAGTGCAGAAAGAAGCAAGAGAAGTGCAGAAAGAGGAAGAAAGGTGCCAAAAGAGGAAGGAAGGTGCAGAAAGTGGAAAAAAGGCACAGAAAGAAGCAAGTGAGGTTCAGAAAGAGGCAAGAGAGTTACAGAAAGTGGCAAGAGAAGTGCAGAAAGAGGAAGAAAGGTACAGAAAGAAGCAAGAGAAATGCAGAAAGAGGCAAGTGAGGAGCAGAAAGAGGCGCAGAAAGAGGTAAGAGAAGTGCAGAAAGAAGCAACAGAGGTGCAAAAAGAGGCAAGACAGGTGGAGAAGAAAGAGGCAAGAGAGGTGCAGAAATAAGCAAGAGATATTCAGAAAAAGGCAAGAGAGGTGCAGAAAGAGGCAAGAAAATACAGAAAGAGGCAAGTGAAGTGCAGAAAGAGGCAAGAGAAGTGCAGAAAGAAGCAAGAGAGGTGCAGAAAGAAGCAAGAGAGGTACATAAAGAAGAAAAAGCAGCACAGAAAGAGGCACGAGAGGCGCTGAAAGTGGTAAGAGAGGTGCAGAGAGAAGCAAGAGAGGTGCAAAAAGAAGCAAGAGAGATGCAGAAAGAAGCAAGAGAGGTGCAGAAAGAGGCAACAGAAGTGCAGAAAGAAGCAAGAGAAGTGCAGAAAGAAGCAAGAGAGGTGCAGAAAGAGGCAAGAGAAGTACAGAAAGAGGAAGAAAGGTGAAGAAAGAGAAATGCAGAAAGAGGCAAGAGAGGTGCAGAAAGAAGCAAGCGAGGTGCAGAAAGAAGCAATACAGGGTCAGAAAGAGGTAAGAGAGGTGCAGAAAGAAGCAAGAGAAGTGCAGAAAGAAGCTAGAGCGGTGCAGAAAGAGGGAGAAAGGTGCTGAAAGAGGAAGAAAGGTGCAGAAAGGGGAAGAAAGGTGCAGAAAGAGGAAGAAAGGCGTAGAAAGAAGCGAGAGAGATGCAGAAAGAAGCAAGAGAGGTGCAGGAAAGAAGGGAGATGCAGAAGTAGGAAGAGATGTGCAGAAAGAGACAAGAGAAGCACAGAAATGGGAAGAAATGTACAGAAAGAAGCAAGAGAGGTGCAGAAAGAAGCAAAAGAGGTGCAGAAAAAAGCAAGAGAGGTGCAGAAAGAAGCAAGAGAAGTGCAGAAAGAGGAAGAAAGGTGTAGAAAGAAGCAAGAGAGGTGCAGAAAGAAGCAAAAGAAATTATGAAAGAGGCAAAAGAGGTGCAGAAAGAAGCAAGAGAGGTGCAGAAAGAAGCAAGAGAGGTACAGAAAGAGGAAGAAAGGTGCAGAAAGAGGTAGATTGGGACAGAAAGAGGCAAGGGAAGTGCAGAAAGAAGAAGAAAGGTGCAGAAAGAAGCAAGAGAGGAGCAGAAAGAAGCAAGAGAGGTACAGAAAGAAGCAAGAGAAGTGCAGAAAGACGAAAGAAAGGTGCAGAAAGAGGCAAGAGAGGTACAGGAAGAGGCAAGAGAAATGCAGAAAGAAGAAGAAAGTTGCAGAAAGAAGCAAGACAAAATGCAGAAAGAGGCAAGAGAGGCGCAGAAGGAAGCAAGAGAGGTGCAGAAAGAGGCAAGAGAAGTGTAGAAAGAGGAAGAAAGGTACAGAAAGAAGCAAGAGAAATGCAGAAAGAGGCAGGAGAGGCGCAGAAAGAAGCAAGAGAGGTGCAGAAAGAGGCAAGAGCGATGCAGAAAGAGGCAAGAGAGGTGCAGAAAGAGGCAAGAGGAGTGCAGAAAGAGGAAGAAAGGTGCCAAAAGAGGAAAAAAGGTGCAGAAAGAGGAAGAAAGATGCAGAAAGAGGAAGAAAGGCACAGAAAGAAGCAAGAGAAATACAGAAAGAAGCAAGAGAGGTTCAGAGAGAAGAGAGTGAGGTACAGAAAGAGGCAAGTGAGGTACAGAAAGAAGCAAGAGAGATGCCGAAAGAAGCAAGAGAGGTGCAGGAAGAGGAAAAAAGGTACAGAAAGAGGCAAGAGAAGCGCAGAAAGAGGCAAGAGAGGTGCAGAAAAAAGCAAGCAAGCGAGGTGAAGAAAGAAGCAAGAGAGGTGCAGAAAGAGGCAAGAGAGGTGCAGAAACAAGCAATAAAGGTGCAGAAAGAGGCAAGAGAGGTGCAGAAAAAACCAAGATAAGTGGAGAAAGAAGCAAGAGAGGCGCAGAAAGAAGGAAGAGAGTTGCAGAAAGAGGCATGAGAGGTGCAGAAAGAGGCAAGGAAGGTACAGAAAGAGCCAAGAGAAGTGCAGAAAGAAGCAACAGAAGTGCAGAAAGAGGAAGAAAGGTGCCAAAAGAGGAAGGGAGGTGCAGACAGTGGAAAAAAGGCACAAAAAGAAGCAAGTGAGGTGCAGAAAGAGGCAAGAGAGGTACAGAAAGTGGCAAGAGAAGTGCAGAAAGAGGAAGAAAGGTGCAGAAAGAAGCAAGAGAAATGCAGAAAGAGGCAAGTGAGGAGCATAAAGAGGCAATAGAGGTGCAGAAAGAGTTAAGAGAAGTGCAGAAAGAAGCAACAGAGGTGCAAAAAGAGGCAAGACAGGTGGAGAAGAAAGAGGCAAGAGAGGTGCAGAAATAAGCAAGAGATATTCAGAAAGAGGCAAGAGAGGTGCAAAAAGAGGCAAGAAAATGCAGAAACAGGCAAGTGAAGTGCAGAAAGAGGCAAGAGAAGTGCAGAAAGAAGCAAGAGAGGTGCAGAAAGAAGCAAGAGAGGTACATAAAGAAGAAAGAGCAGCGCAGAAAGAGGCAAGAGAGGCGCTGAAAGTGGTAAGAGAGGTGCAGAAAGAAGCAACAGAGGTGCAGAAAGAGGCAAGAGAAGTGCAGAAAGAAGCAAGAGAAGTGCAGAAAGAAGCAAGAGAACTGCAGAAAGAGGAATATAGGTGCAGAAACAGGAAGAAAGGTACAGAAAGCGGAAGAAAGGCACAGAGAGAAGCAAAAGAATTGCAGAAAGAAGCAAGAGAGGTGCAGAAAGAGGCAAGAGAAGTGCAGAAAGAGGAAGAAAGGTGCCGAAAGAGGTAGAAAGGTGCGGAAAGAGGAGGAAAGATGCAGAAAGAAGCAAGAGAAGCTTAGAAAGAAGCAAAAGTGGTGCAGAAAGAAGCAAGAGAGGTACAGAATTAAGGGAGATGCAGAAAGAGGAAGAGATGTGCAGAAAGAGACAAGAGAAGAGCAGAAAGAGCAAGAAATGTTTAGAAAGAAGCAAGAGAGGTGCAGAAAGAAGCAAAAGAGGTGCAGAAAGAAGCAAGTGAGGTGCAGAAAGAAGCAGGAGAAGTGCAGATAGAGGAACAAAGTTGTAGAAAGAAGCAAGAGAGGTGCAGAAAGAAGTGGGAGAAATTATGAAAGAGGCAAGAGAGGTGCAGAAAAAAGCAAGAGAGGTGCAGAAAGAAGGAAGAGGGGTGCAGAAAGAAGCAAGAGAGGTACAGAAAGAGGAAGAAAGGCACAGAAAGAGAAAGATTGGGACAGAAAGAGGCATGAGAAGTGCAGAAAGAAGAAGGAAGGTGCAGGAAGAAGCAAGAGAGGTACAGAAAGAAGCAAGAGAAGTGGAGAAAGAAGAACGAGAGGTGCAGAAAGAGGCAATAGAGGTACAGAAAGAGGCAAGAGAAGTGCAAAAAGAGGACGAAAGGTCCAGAAAGAAGCAAGACAAAATGCAGAAAGAGGCAAGAGAGGCGCAGAAGGAAGCAAGAGAGGTGCAGAAAGAGGCAAGAGAAGTGTAGAAAGAGGTAGAAAGGTACAGAAAGAAGCAAGAGAAATGCAGAAAGAGGCAGGAGAGGCACAGAAAGAAGCAAGAGAGGTGCAGAAAGAGGCAAGAGCGCTGCAGAAAGAGGCAAGAGAGGTGCAGAAAGAGGCAAGAGAAGTGCAGAAAGAGGAAGAAAGGTGCCAAAAGAGGAAGAAAGGTGCAGAAAGAGGAAGAAAGACGCAGAAAGAGGAACACAGGTGCAGAGAGAAGCAAGAGAAGTGCAGAAAGAGGCAAGAGAAGTATAGAAAGAAGAAGAAAGGTGCAGAAAAAAGCAAGAGAAGTGCAGAAAGAAGCAAGAGAGGTGCAGAAAGAAGCAAGAGAAGTGATGAAAGAGGCAAGTAAGGTGAAGAAAGAGGCAAGAGAGCTGCAGAAAGATAGCAAGAGAGGTGCAGAAAGTAGTAAGAGAGGTGCAGAAAGAAGCAAGAGAGATACAGAAAGAAGCCAGATAAGTGGAGACAGAGGTAAGAGAAGTGCAGAAAGAGGCAAGAGAGGTGCAGAAAGAGGAAGAAATGTGTAGAAAGAGGCAAGAGAAGTACAGAAAGAAGCAAGAGAGGTGCAGAAAGAAGCAAGAGAGGTACAGAAAGAAGCAAGAGAAGTGCAGAAAGAGGCAAGAGAAGTGCAGAAAGAAGCAAGAGAGGTGCAGAAAGAAGCAAGAGAGGTGCAGAAAGAGGAAGAAAGGTATAGAAAGAAACATGAGAGAGGTGCAGAAAGATGCAAGAGAATGTATGAAAGAGGCAAGCGAGGTGCAGAAAGAAGCAAGAGAGGTACAGAAAGAAGCAAGAGAGGTGCAGAAAGAAGCAAGAGAGGTGCAGAAAGAGGAAGAAAGGCACAGAAAGAGGAAGATTGGGGCAGAAAGAGGCAAGAGAAGTACAGAAAGAGGAAGAAATGTGCAGAAAGAAGTAAGAGAGGTGCAGACAGAAGCAAGAGATGTATTGAAAGAAGCAAGAGAAGTGCAGAAAGAAGAAAGAGAGGTGCAGAAAGAGGCAAGAGAGGTACAGAAAGTGGCAAGAGAAGTGCTGACGACACCCAGCTCCTCTTTTCGTTCAACAAATCCTCCTCGTTGGCTCATTCTTCTTTCTCGGCGGGTATGACAGCTACCGCAAATTGGATGAAAAGCAATTTTCTCCAACTTAATGCTGAGAAGACAGAGATTATGCTCTTCGGTGAGGCTCCTCTGCTGTGGTCTCCTGATTGGTGGCCGGCAGCCCTCGGTTCTCCCCCTGCCCCGAAGGCTCTTGTTAAAAACCTGGGCATTCGCCTCGATCGCGCTTTGTCATTGAAAGAGCATGCTGCCCACACTGCCAGTGGTTGCTTTTATGTGCTGGGTTTGCTTTGACGAGTCTTCTCGCTCCTCCCGGACTCTACTCGTAAAACCCTTGTTCAGATCATGGTTATGAGCCGGTTGTACTACTGCAATGCTCTCCTGATATTTGCTAATGAGTCCTCGCTAAGCAGATTGCAGGTGGTCCAAAACACGGCTGCACATCTTGTTATGAATGCCCCGCCAAGAACTCCCTCCCTTCCCTTGCTTCAACATCTACACTAGTTGCCCATCCGCAAGCGGGCTAAATTTAAAGTTTGCTGCATTGTATACCAGGCCTTGCATAACAAAGGTCCTTCTTACATTTCCAGGAATCTTAAGCCTTATGCCCCTATCAGGTCTCTTAGGTCGGGAGACAAGGCGCTTCTTGTGGTTCCTCGGGTAAGGAAATCGAGGCTAGGTGGGAAATCTTTCTCCTACCTCGCTCCCTTCTATTGGAACAAGCTTCCCATCAACTTGAGACAGTGCCCTGACTATCTTCGTTTTAGAAAACTTCTCAAAACTGCCCTATTTCCTTAAGGTCCATCTGTCTGGCTAGTGCAAATCCTCAGCGCAGAGATACCCCTTCGGGGGTGATTCAGGCGCGTTATAAAACCTATAAATAAAAAAAAAATTAAAAAAAGGAAGAAAGGTGCAGAAAGAAGCAAGAGAAATGCAGAAAGAAGCAAGTGAGGAGCAGAAAGTGGCAAGAGAGGTGCCGAAAGAGACAAGAGAAGTGCAGAAAGAGGAAGAAAGGTGCCAAAAGAGGAAGAAAGGCACAGAAAGAAGAAGAAACGCACATAAAGAGGAAGAAAGGCACAGAAAGAAGCAAGAGAACTACAGAAAGAAGCAAGAGAGGTGCAGAAAGAAGCAAGAGAGGTGCAGAAAGAAGAGAGTGAGGTGCAGAAAGCGGCAAGTGAGGTGCAGAAAGAGGCAAGAGAGGTGCAGAAAGAGGGAAGAGGGTTCAGAAAGAGGTAAGAGAAGTGCAGAAAGAAGCAACAGAGGTCCAAAAGAGGCAAGACAGGTGGAGAAGAAAGAAGCAAGACTGGTGCAGAAAAAAGCAAGAGAGGTGCAGAAAGAAGGGAGGTGCAGAAAGCGGTAGAGTTGTGCAGAAAGAGGCAACAGAAGTGAAGAAAAAGGAAGAAAGGTGCACAAAGAAGCAAGAGAAATACAGAAAGACGCAAGAGAGGCGCAGAAAGAAGCAAGAGTCATTTGTGCACCATTAGTACCAATTTATCACCCACATTTAGCAATAAGTGACAGGTGACCATTCCAGGTTTGCAAAGGGCCTTTCACCACGCTGTAACACTTGTCGTTGCATTTTTGGTAATGATTGAGCCGTTTGAGCTAGAAACAAGGTTTTTTTTTGTTCAAATCTGCAGATTATGCAGCAGATTATGGATTATGTGGCAAATGCGGAAAATTTCTAATTATGCGAAAATCGGTGCAGCAGAACAGTCACATAATTCCAGTGGCCTTGCTCATACATCCGACTAGGTCCAGAATTGCGCCTCAGTGGTTCCTTCTTTTTTTTGTCTCATTGAGTTTATAGTTTAGCTTCTATGGAAATGAGGAAGACTAAACCTGAGGTTACCACTCCACAACACAGACTACCATACCACATAATTACTCTCCATAACACATAATCCCACTCTACATAATTCCTATACAGTGAATACCACATACTTTCTATCCAGATAATTTCACTGCACAACATACCACATAATTCTACAACACACAACGTACATCCACTCCACTCCAAAAAACATTAGTAAAAAAGGTTTACATTTACTATGCCAATAGCCCTAACTGTCGCAAATGCGAGACCTATTACATTGCAAACGCTTCTCTAACTAGTAGTCGCGTTTGCAGAGTGGTGGACAAAGGGGGCTCTGCCTCCGACCAGCGCTTAGAAATTCCGCTGCATAGCACTTACAGGAGGTACCAGAAGGGCTTCTTGGCCCCCAAAGTCCCTCAGGAGTAAAGTGGACTTCATCCCCCAACCAGTAGTGTGCCAGGAGTCATATTTGCAGAGTGGTGGACAAAGGGGGTGTGGCCTCCGAAGACCTCTTAGCAATCTCACTGTGTGGGACTTACTGGAGGTAACAGAAGGGGTAGTTGGCCCCCAAGGACATCCTTGGGGGTCAACTACCCCTCCTATTTCCACCAGTAAGCCCCACACAGCAGGATTGCTAAGTTCTCATAGCAGGCCACACACTCTTTGTCCACCACTCTGCAATCGCACTCCCTGGCGTGCTCTTGGATGGGGATTGAAATCCCCTCCGGGGGGTCCTTAGGGGCCACCTAGCCTACTTGTTACCTCCAGTAAGCCCCACCCAGTGTGATTGCTGAGAGATGGACACAGGCCACGCCCCCTTTCTCCACCACTCTGCAAACACACCTCCTGGCATGCTCTTTGTTGGGGATGAAGTTCCCTCCCCTCCTGAGTGTCCTTGGGGGCCAACTAGCCCTCTTCTTACCTCTAGTAATCCCCACACAGCTGGATTGCTGAGAGTGGTCAGAGGTCACGCCCCCTTTTTACACCACTCTGCAAACATGCCTCCTGGCACACTGCTGCTTGGGGGATGAAGTCCACTCTAGTCCTGAGGTCCTCAGGACACAAGGGGACCTCATCAACCCACCAGCAGTGTGCCAAGAGGCGCATTTGCAGAGTGGTGTAAAAAGGGGCACTGCCTCCTACCACCTCTCAGCAATCCCACTGTGTGGGGCTTACTGGAGGTACCTGGTGGCCTAATTGGCCCATAAGGACCCTTAGGATCGAAGAGGACTTAATTCCCCAACCCAGAGCACACCAGGAGGCGCGCTTGCAGAGCGGTGCAGGGAGGGGGCGGGGCCTCCAGCGAGTTACTGGTTTCTTTTTTTTGGTATTTTAGGAAGGGGGGCTGTTTGGCCCCCCTTCCCTTGACCCTTTTGGGCCCCGGGGACCCCACCCCTGGGGCCTGAGCAATTATTTTTTTTTTAAATAAAAAATTATTGAAAAGGGAGGGGGGCACGCAGTCCCCCTCCCAAGGCTGATTACGGCCCCGGAACCCCATCCCCCGTGGCTAAGCTTTTTTTTTTTTTTAAAGGTTAGGGGGGCGTGCGGCCCCCCTCTCCAGGCCGATTTCGGTCCCTGCCAGCTTCCCGCCTCCTGCGGGAGCCAGCACTGCTTTTTGGCAAAGTTAGCTGCTAACATGCAGCTCCCTTTGCCCAAAAGCAATACTGCTTCGCTTCCTGGAAGCGAGAGCATTTTCCTGCTCTCGGTCCCATGAAGCAAAGCAGAAGTTTGCTATGGCAGGGCGGTAGCAGTGCTCCTTCCCTGCCATACCAAACTGCAATGTCCCAGGGGTGAGCACCCCAGGACATTGCTGGAGCCGGCCCTGTGGGGTGGTTGTCCCTAGGGCCAAGGAGGGCTCCTAGCGGGGCCTCGCGGCCCCCCTCCCATCACGTTTAAAGCCCCGGGGAGGTGGTGGTCCCCAGGGCCAGGCTCCGCTACGGACCCCCATATTTTAATTGATCATTGCCCTGGGGAGGTGGTGGTCCTTGGGGCAGTATGGGGGCAGGACTCCCCACACTTAATTTTAAAAATGAAAGCCCCGAGGAGGTGACAGTCTCTGGGGCAGCGGGGGGTGTGAGGCCCTCCCCACATTTAAACATTAAAGCCCCGGGGTGGTGGCAGTCTCCGGGGCTTGGGGTGCCCGTGAGGCCCCCAACCATAATTAAGGAATGCCCTGGGGAGGTGGTGGTGCCCAGGGCTGCGGGGCCCCTCAGGGCCCCCGCATCACAATTTTGTAATGCCCCGGGACCTGGCCCACCCAGGGGCTTAATCAAATGAAGTGTGGGAGACCACGCTTCGTTTTTTGTTTTTTGGCAGGATTCACGCACCTTCGGTTCAACCGAGTCACAAGATGGCTGCCAACACTTCCTGGTTTGAAGTGTTGGCAGCCAATCAGAGTCAAGCTCGTGCTCGGGAGTGTTCGCAGATCCACCCCGTTTACCAGATACTAATATTTGTTTATATATGAATTTCTCAGGAACTACTGAACGGATTTACACCATTTAACAAAAAGGTCGCTGTCTGAACCAAGAGCTACCTTTTTGCCACATTTGATGCAATTCCGTTCAGCAGTTTGGGCTGTAGCCTTGGCTAAACTTTCCTATGGAAATTAACATGGAGAAAATGTGTTTTGGGACCCCCATTTTTTCTCGCCCCACGCTTGACGAATCACCCTGAAACTTTCAAGACAGGAGCTGACCTGAGCAAGCCATTAGTTTTAAAAATTTCGGGAAGATTCGTCAAACGGCGCCAAAGATATTGGCAAAAGAAGAAACGCTTTTTGAATAGAAAAAAGGTCCTAACTATAGCTACCTACTAGTGACCGCCAGTAGGTAATATATATATAAAGACATATATATATGAAGAACAGAAGAAGAAGCAGAGAACTCTGGGTAGTTCTCAAGTTTAGGTGGAAAGCAGCTCCTGTATAGAGCACTCTTAACACCAGCGACACTCTAAATTTGCTCACCTCAAATGTCTGCTTTTCTATCAAAGTCTTTAAGGCATAGGATAAGCTCAATGCCATCCACGCCGAGATAGAAAGGGACAAAGTATTTTGCCATTTCTACAGCAAAGTCTTTAAGCATAGGATTAGCACAGTGCTATCCATGTCGAGCTGTAAAATGACCAAAGCCTTTTACCACTCCAGGCACAGTATTACAGCTTTAAATTGGTAAAATACCATTCAAGCCAACCTGAAATAAATAAAAGCAACCCCTGACAAGTGTTTCGCTCTCATTAGAGGTCTTCAGAGAGGTATAGCTTTGTCCAGACACAAGGTAGCACCAAGTATAAGCCAAAACAAAACCCTATCCATGCCGAGCTGTAAAATGACCAAAGCCTTTTACCACTCCAGGCACAGTATTACAGCTTTGGATTGGTAAAATACCATTAGTGATGCCATATATGATGTCATAGAATATGTCATGAGTGATGTAATATATGAGGTCATAAGCGGTGCATGGCAGGGAGCAAGTTGTAGTTAGCTCTGCTGACTACAACTGGTGAATTTGTGTTTTTTTTAAAGTTCAGAATGTTAATGTTGTCACTGACATATACACCTAACTATAACATTACATTCACTTTTGTTTATTTTCAGTGAGTATATGGTTTGGTCACTCAGTGCTATGTGATTGAGTTAACCCAAGACACACTTTCACATTCCTTATTACTTTACATTTTAAAAGAACCATAAAAATTCACTGAGAAAAACAAAGGTTAATGGGATGTTATAGTTAGGTGAAAACGTCAGTTAAAACATACTGTTTTAATGACGGGACTTTGGGGGGACCTCCCTGGTGGCCTTATGGTGCTGAGGGGTGATTGAAATGGGGTGGTGCCCCCAGGTGTGGATAGGTGGCACCTGCGGGGGCAGGCCTTGGAGACCTGGACAACACATTTAGGGGGAGATTTACAAACATTTCGTGCTGGGTTAGCATCACAAAAGTGACGCTAACCTGCGCAAAATGTTTTTTTTGCTATGTACTTTCCAGTGCAAAACTTGTTTTGCCCTGGAAAGCACCCTCAACGTAGCGCAAAGCACTGCTTTGCGTTATTTAGCACCGAGGGGGTGTTACATGGGTGGAACATGGGCATTCCCATGCAACCACCCATGCATTTTGGCACAAAACCATATTTACAAAGATTTGTAAGAATTTTGCACCAAAAGTTAACGCCCTTTCAAAGGAGGCGCAAACAGGAGAAATGCTTTAATTTCTCTTTCCTTTTTTGACTTTGTATGCGTGCTGCACTGGGTAGCATGCATACAAACTGGGAAAACTTTGCATCGTGTCTAGGCATAGTATTTTGTACAGGAAGGGTACTCTTCCTGTACAAAACCTATGCTAGACTCATGCACACACCCTAGCGCTATGGCGCTAAGGTGTGTGCATGGCACACAGCCGCTGAAATCAGCACTGGCGCAAGGGAAAAGGGAGGAGAGAGCCATATCTCTGAAGCTATGGAGCTCCCTGCTCCCTCCCTGTCGCGCAACGCAGCACAATCTCGCGGGGGGTGCGCTGCACTGTGTGACTTTTTTGTAAATCTCCCCCTGATTCTCCTTTATAATGGCCTTGGGTCTGACGGATGTCTGGCGGGCTCATCATACTCGGGCAGGGGCTAAACATTCTTTTAGTCAGTTCATGGCTCCTACTCCCACCTTGATTACTTTATAGTTCCACACACATATATGCACATTTATGAGACGTTACCGTACTACCTAGATAAAATGTCAGACCATTCGCCAGTGGTATTGGGCTCCGAATGGGCCCCAGATGCCAGGTCTTCCACTGGAACCTATCACCATGGAATCTTCGGACCCTGGAATACCGTGAACACATTGAACCTAAAATGATTATTTCACACAGAATGTGGGTTCGGTTACATCCCCAGTGATGCTGTGGGAGGCACTGAAGCCCACATTGCGGGGGGGGGGCGAGCATTAGCTATTGCACTAGAGAACTACAACATAAGACACAGGAAATTACCAAGCTTGAGGTCCAGATTAGAGACTTCGATGCTTAGATGCAAAGGGTCACTGTAGCAACGTGTTGACAACTCAATTTGGTGCAGCAACAATATCAGCAGACTTTTTAGATGAGGCCAAGTTGGCCTGACAGGTATGCCAGGAAGGACAAATCAAGTTGAGTCAAATGCTTCATAGATTGTGTCAGGGTGTGCCTCCTTCACCCCTCTTCCTGATGATCAAGAATGAGTCTGGGCCTTGCTCACAGATCTAGAGGGGATCGCGAACAGTTTTGCCACATATTTTGAGGGTGTGTACACTAGGAAAGAAGAACTATCCAGGGCGCAGATTGAGGAATTTGTGCAGGCGCTGCCCCTTAAGACCCTATCCCCAACTGAATGTGCATCCTTGGATGCCGAGATCACTGTAGACGACCTCTCTGCAGCTCTGGTGGGGTTAAATGCAGGCAAAGCCCCCGGGCCCAATGGGTTTCCCGGTGAGTTTTTTAAAGCATACATGCCAAAGTTCCGTGTCCAGATATTAAGGGTGGTCCAATCTGTGACAGTCATCGGCGTCCTGTCACCAAACTGGCACTATGCAGAGATTATGGTTTTCCTGAAACCAGACAGATGATCATTCATCTTATCACCCAATCTCCTTACTCAACCTAGAGGTCAAGATCTTAGCCAAGGCATTGGCAAATAGGTTGATACAACACATCCCAAACCTGGTACACCTGGATCAGCCCATTTTTTTGCCCCATCGGGTGATCGGTAATAATATTTGGTGCATATATAATGCTCTGGCACTGGCAGATAGGCTGGAGGGGTTGGCTGCAATTCTAGTGGTTGACATTGATAAGGCAGTTGACTCGGTGAGTGTGGTATACTTATTTACCCTCGTCACATGCCTGAAGTCAGTCCAGGATTCCTTTCTTATCTTAAACTGGTTTACACAGACTTAATGCGCCAGTGCAGATGGCGGGGGCCCGGTCAGATACATTTCCCATACAGTGGGGGATGTGACAGGGCTGCCCCCCTGTTCCCCCTCCTTTTTGCTCTTGCCACGGAGCCCTTGGCAGTAATGGTGAGGATGGATGCGCAAGTGCAGGGCTTTGAATGGAGGAATGCACTCTACTCAGATGATGTTCTCTTCTTTCTTACTGTGCCAGAATCCAGAGGGCCTGGAATTTTGCAAATCATGCATATATTTGGGGAGGTGTCTGGCCTACATATTAATACCTCAAAGTGTACAGTTTTTGCAATAGGCACAAGCCCCCAGGGAGCTTGGATGAGCGGTCAGACTGCAGGTTGCTACCTGTGGCTTCCAATACTTGGGTGTGTTCGCATCCCCAGAGGAAACAGTGACGTGGACAACCAATGTGGAACTGGTGCTTGCCCGCATGCGGGAGGACATAAAGATCTGGTCAGTCCTCCCGTTATACATGACCAAATGGTCAGATATCTCAAGATGGTGTCCCTGCCCTGACTCCTATACTAACTACAAAACTTCCCATACGATGTCCTGTGGCAGTGGTTCCGCAGGCTAAACTCTATACAATGCCTTAGTGAGGGAGGGAGGGACTCCTTGAGTTGCCCTTAACAAATGCTTTCAGTCTACCTACTGCAGCGGCATAGCAGCAGCAGATGTTGAAACATGCAGCTCATCTTATCATAAATGACTGGTGGTGTGGTGCATGGAAGGACCTGGTATATGCCTTAGACAGATGGGCAATGGGGAGTACTCCCCTTGAGGCACACCTGTATGGCGGATGCGGATGGGAAGGTCTACTCCCAGTGACTATAGTGGTACTAAACCTATGGATCTCTTCCCTCCACTGCATAAAGTGGTGGGGTAGGCTGACAAAGCAGACACCACTGTGGTTGGGCGGTATGCCTCCGCTGGTGGCCACATTGGGGGGATTGCGGAAATGGGACCTCAGCCTTGGGGGATGTCATGCAGGGCACAGTCTTCAAATGTTCCAGTCCCTACAGACTGAGTATCAACTACACCACAGCCAGTTCCATAAATTCCTCAAGCTCCACCATGCGCTAACCATCCAGCCGATCTGATCTCCCCGAATTCAACCCATTGGAGGGTAAACTCCTTATGGGCGACCTTGGTGATCATAAAATCACAAAACGTTACCAACCCTCTGATCACCAATCAACCTGACACCTTTGGTGCCCTCCGCGCAGCATGGGAGGCAGATATAGGGGAGTTGGATAACGAAGACTGTCCAAAATCCTGGGTACACCACTAGAGGCTGTTATAGTGGCCAGGCTGCAGTTGATCCAATTTAAGTATATACAAAGGGTATACTACACACA